>PVHT021183645.1:993706-1016018 GCA_004024745.2 Catagonus wagneri
CCCAAAGTCTCTACGTAAGAGCGCACTCAGTCTTCAGGAAACTAGAAGAACCATGCCCCCTTTATTGCAGCCTCTGCAGCCTAAAGACCAAAAGTTGTTGTTTTTAATTAATCAGTCCATCAGCTAAGTAACAAATGTGAATGAGCCACCACTGTTTGCCAAGCAAAGCGGCAGATGCTGAAGGAAACACACAGATGTTGGAAGCTCTTGCTTTTGGAAAATTTACTGTCTAGATGAAGAGACCTGATTCATAACGTGTGTGATTGAATTTTTTAGAACTAGCATGCCAGAATTTTGTCAGGGCTAATTCTTTCCCCTATGTTCCCATATTCAAGGATTATCATTCCAATTACACAGTATTTATTATTGTAGTTACACAGCTCTGCACTGTGACATGTTCGTGGTAACTACATGGGACAGCAGAAATGTGAAAATGATTTTTCTCGGCCGTGCTGAAACCCGAGGTTATTTTCCTTAATCACCGGACAGCGATGTAACATTTCTAATGAATATTCACAGGGTTTGGAAATGAAGGTAAGAGAAAATGCTAACAGTGCCAAACAAGCAGCGGGGCAGAGGCATGTTTGTTTCACAGTTATTGGATGTAATTTGCACTTGTGTAGAACAGATTTTGACTTCAAAAAGCCTAACTGAGGATGATTCTTTCTTTACACAGAGGAGTGCTGATTTCTAGAGATACAAAGTACTAAACATCTACTGTGATCCAAGTGGTTTCAATGGAGTTTAGCCTCACAAGTGGTTTCAATGGATTTTAGCCTATTTGGTCAATTTTGCTTTCCTGCATTTGCCAGATGAGGAAACCGTGGCTCAGAGGACTGAGATAACCTGGGCTCCATCACATACTTGGAAGGTGTGAATGCCGGCCTGCGGGACCCCAATCGTCAGTGTAATGTAACTGCCACCGCCGCCCCGGGAGGGGTCTCTCTCAGCAAGGGCTGCAGTTAATACAGGACTTGTCTCTGCCTTAAAGCGTAACAGAGAGCTTTGCCAAAAGCCCCTCCGGGGATTTCATTTCCAGGAAAACCAATGTGGGTGCCAGCCAGGGGCTGCCACAAATTGGCTGGTGCTGCCCAGACAAGGAGGCTCAAGTGACGTTATCCTGGAGTGTAACAACCAAGTCTGGGCTATCAATGTGGCTTCAAAAATCCAAATCTAATTCTTGGTGTGGGAGATACAGAGAGAGGGAGAGGGCAAGAAACGTTCTAATAAAAGAACCAGTGCCGTGCGAATTCCATTTCTTAGAAAGAATCTTAAGAAGTTCTTTCTTTTGTCTGCATTGTCATCAGCTCTCTACCTGCTGCGCTGGCTTTCGCTCCACTCCCCCTTCCCCTCAATATGCATCGAAACTTCTTTCTCCTCTTTTGTTCAGTTTCGCAGGAGAGATCTTTGGAGCAGAAGGAATGGGCGCCTTTAGCAAGCTCGGATATCAAATAATTTTTCACCTCCCTGTAATTGAAATCACAGGAGCGGGATTTGCTTCCCTCTTCTCTTGTTCTCCGGGATCACAGATGGAGTGGGGTGAGGGTGCTATTGACTCCCCACGGCTTGTCATCTGACAGACGGACACACCAGCCAGGAAGGGGTCTGACTCTTAGATGAATTCTTTTATCCTCAAAGGGAGCTTCCTGCAAAGGAAACCATTAGTGTTTTGCTATCGGGTTTCTACTCCCCATGGTGTCTAAGAAACCATTCATTTAATTTTGTGACATTTTGAGTGGATTTGGAGAGCTAAGCCCATTTGAAAAGGCCTGTTCCTGTCTAGAAGGACAGAGGAAATGCAAATAAAATCCAAATGATCCAACCCCCAGCAGCCCAAGTGTTGGCCTGCCTGCATCTCTCCTCAGCCTCGGGTTTATTTCACCTCGTTGGCGATGCAGTACGCAGCCTCTTCCCAGGCCTTGGCCGGGAACTGACCCCAGAACATGAGAAAACTGGCCTGAAGTTCAACAGCAGAGAGCTGAAGAAACCTCATGTCTTAAAGAGAAGACACCGCCCACATTCCTTCCTCATCTTCATCTGGTGGATGAAGGTGAGAATGGTTGTCAAGGTGGAGAACACAGGCTCTGTCACACACCTGCCGTGTCACCTGGGTAAGGTCTTAGTAATACTTTTATTTTTTATTTTTTTGTCTTTTTGTCTTTTTAAGGATGCATCCATGGCATGTGGAGGTTCCCAGGATAGGGCTTTAATCCGAGCTGTAGCCGCCAGCCTACGCCACAGTCACAGCAATGCCAGATCCAAGCCATGTCTTCGTCCTACACCACAGCTCATGGCAACGCCAGATCCTTGACCCGCTGAGTGAGGTCAGGGTTCGAACCCGCAACCTCATGGTTCCTAGTCAGATTCGTTTCTGCTGTGGTAATGGGAACTCCACTAATACCTTTCAAAGATGTAGCATTTACCTGCCCTCTGGGGTTGTTCTGAGACCATGGATGGGATCATTCATGTAAATCACTTAACGTAGTACTGGTATGAAGTAAAATCGCAGTAAATGTCAGCTGTCACTAATACAGTTTCCCATGTTGCTTTTACATTCATGGTAGTAATTCATGGTGACTTGTCACACACCCCTTTTGTTACTAGACCAGCATTGTGCAATAAAAATACAGTGCAAACCACATATGTAATTTTAGGTTGTCTACTAACCACATTTAAAAAGTAAAAGGAAATGGTCAAGTTAATTTTAATCATATATATAACCTCCTCAAATAAAAGACTGTTACCGTTTCAGCATTAAATCAGTATAAAACTTACTGAGATATTTTACATTCTTGTCTCCATCCGAAGTCTTTGGAATCTGAATGTACTTACAGGTACAGGTCAATTCAGATGAGCCCTGGTTCAAATCCTCTATTGCCACATGGAGCCGGAGGTTCCCTACAGGGTGGAGTGGACCTGTTCTGTAATCTGTAACATGGGGATGACACAGCCCTTGACTTTTGGAAAAAAAATGTGCAAAACCATTGAAGGCCATCCTTTGATGATTTCATTTTTTTTAATTCCAGTTTTTGGTTCCTTTTGAGTCAATGTTGATAATTTGTGTGTTTCTAGCCTCTTCCATTGAAATTTTGTTTTGTTTTGCTTTTGTTTTTTTCTATGGCCACACCTGTGGCATATGGAATTTCCCACCAAGGGGTGCAATTGGAGCTGCAGCTGTGGGCCTACACCACAGCCACAGCAACAAAGGATCTGAGACACATCTTGGACCTTAGCTGCAGCTTGTGGCAACACCAGGTCCTTAACCCACGGAGTGAGGCCAGGGATCAAACCTGCAGCCTCAGCGCCTCTAGTCGGGTTCTTAATCTGCTGAGCCACAATGGGAACTCCTCCACTGAGGTTTTTAAATTAAGTACTAACTGTTTAACCTATTGTTATCTTTTGATCTAAAAAACCTTCTATGCTTGTGATTATATCCTAATTTCACATGACTAAGAGATATAATACCTGTTCACATTACAAGGTACCCAGTTACTGAGGAGACTATGCACAAGTCTCCTTTTTTAGGAAATCTTAATGAATTTCCATTTAACATGGAGTGGAAACTGTCCTTTGTGTTTAGAGCCGGGAAGCTCATGGATATTAGAGCAGATCCGGAGGCAGAGCTGAAACAGAAGCCACATGACTATGGGCCAAAAAGGAGCCAAGGATGTAGAGACATGGAGTATTCTGAAAAGAGGTCCAAATAAGAGGAAATGTTTGGGCAGCTGGCGGTGAGGGAGAGGTGGTGACCGAGATTAAGAAATGACCAATTGGGAGTTCCCATTGGAACTGCTGTTCCTGTTGTGGTGCAGCAGAATTGAATCTGACCTGTAACCATGAGGATGAGGGTTCAATCTCTGGCCTTAATCAATGGGTCGGGGATCTGGCGTTGCTGTGAGCTGTGGTGTAGGTCACAGACATGGCTCGGATTCTGCATTGCTGTGGATGTGGCATAGGCCAGCAACTGTGGCTCCAATTTGACGCCTAGCCTGGGCACTTCCATATGCAATGAGTTCAGTCCTAAAAACCAAAAAAAAAAAAAAATCAAAAAAAAAAGGAAAAGAAAAAAAGAAAAGGAATAACCAATTATGTTTCAGGCAGGCTGACACCTACTCCTGACCCTTGTCCACCCAAACCTATTTTTTCAGAGGGAAGCCTCCTTAACCCTGGGCCCAGGATGTCTCCCCAGTTGCAAGTTTGCAAGATGGCTTGTATTTCCCTTCTACAGTTCTTTTAATATTGGTCGTGACCTATTCATTTTGTGAGTATGCATTATATATCATCTGTCTCATTTACTAGACTCTAAGCTCCATAAAGGTGGGTGAGGTCATGTCTGCTTTGCCTTCCAGTATGTTTTCTTGCACCTGTCATAGGGATTGGCACCTAGTAGGCTCCCAGTAAATATTTCTTAAGTGCAAAAAAAATTGTTCTTAAAAATGCAAAAATGCACTTCGACTTCGATTTTGTGTTCGATGGGAGATAATTGTAGAGTATGAAGAAATTACCATCAGCTATGAAGTGGTTGAAGCGCTGAGCAAGACATAAATAGTATAATTATAACAAGATCCTTCACAAAATGGGATTCGATGGGACTGAGAAGAAATAGAAAAGGACAATTATTGAGAAGGAGGAAGTAAAGAGACATCCATCTTTTGGAAAGGATAAAGGGATTGCTGGGAGGGTGCGTAAGTGAGGACATTTTCAGCTGCCCTCTCCTGGTAACCCTGTCCTAAGGTGGGAGATCATGCTCTCAGGGGTGGTTGAGGGGAGTAGTGAGATCAGGTGCTGAAGAGAAGGGGGAAGAGATGCGAAATAGGGAAGGACAAGTGAAAAGGCCAGCAGTGGACCTCGGGATTCAGTGGGAGATGGAGAGCATGGATGGGGCTGTTTCCAGCCCCTCCGCCGCCCAGTTGGAAGAGAAAGTGGATTGTGCAAAGCTCCTTGGATAGTATCAAATGGTTAGGTAGCGGGTGGAAGGTCAGAGGAGCAAAGGTGCTGAGATGCTGGTGAGAGGACCTAGGGTACTAGCCCTGGAGTGTGGACCAAGGAGCAGAGAAATTATGTGAGAAATTGTGACCAAGAGGCTGTGATTATGGGAAGCGTCAAGGAACAGAAGGAGGTGGGTCAGAGAGGTGAAAACTGGGTTTCAGTTTCACAGCAGGTGGAGTTGTTCCTAGTGATGGCTTGGTCTCTGGAGCAAGCAGGGAAGTGTGTCGAAGCCCGCAGGAGTGAGAATGGGGTTTGGGATGGTTGTGATCCCAGCCACTGGTATCCTTGGCATGCCTTTAGGCTGTGAGATAGAGAGGAAGATTCTGGTTTCATGTGTTGATGGCCATGGCAGTAGCAAAGGGGTAGTAGAGAGATAACAGAAGAAAGGGACGGTGGAACTAGAGGCAAGGGTCAACCTCAAAACTGGAGGATCCTTATATGCTAATGAAGGGCAGATAGTGTGGCAGCTACTTTGACAAACTAGGGGACTGGATCCTGGCCCTGGGGCCAATGTCTGAAAAATCATTAGAACTTTTGCAGGTGCCCTCTTGTCAGAGCGGTGATACATGGGTGGAGACCTGCTGTGTTCCTTACATCCATGCTTTCTCAGACACTGGAAACCATCCTTCCATCTCTCCTGGGCCTCAACTGGTCCAGCAGCTATTATGGAGATGTATAAGCTCATAGAGCCTCTGGGTCCGATTAGGGATCAGAGATTCTCAAAGCTCAGGAACTAAGATGTTGAATGGAAACACGGAAAAAAATATTCAGGACTACCTCCTTAAAGTTCCTGCCAACACCAGTGTGTTGAGGGCTTTGTAGTCATAGCATCCCTATCATGTCTCCATCTGAGGATGTTTATGCAAATAAAAAGCAGCTTGCTTCCTTAGTGTGCTCATTACAGCTTTAGAGGTGTCCTCTGTTAACTTCGATTTTGTGTTAATAATGCTGTTACATTCAGCATTGTGTAGTGTACGCATGCTACTTAGGAAACATTATGAGGTAGCACCATCCCTGTCCCTCCCTCTTCCCGGGGACACTGGTGAACCAGATCTTGTCCTTTGTCACTCTGGCCTTTTGTCAATTTCCCATCAGTGACCACAGACCACAAACCTTGTAGGTAAGGACTGGGTAGTTCTCAAAGGTCTGCAGTGAAACCGATGCCTGTCCTTCAGTTACCTGCTCACAGCTGGGAAAGTAAAAGAACTTTGCAAGCTTAGCAGACTTTCAAACTTGCTTGAGGATGATAAAAATCTTAAGGGAAAAACTATTTGGGATGTAGGCCAAAATATCTTCAGATTCATCAGATATTCTCCAAAGGCCCGGACAGGGCCTGTCAAGCCAGTGACTGAGATGCACGAAAGATCCCAAAGTCTCTTTAGAGAAGAGTTGAAGGAATTGACAGACGTGATCTACTTTCTTGGAAGGGGCTGGTTCTAGGGCTGCCGGCCCATCTCTCCAGGGACAGAATGGTTCTGCTGACTGTTTGATGAATACAAGAGAGAGGAGTGATCCGCTGTAGCTTGGCACACAGTCTGGTGTGGTTATCACTTGGCAAGTCATTGGAACTCTGGCCTCAGTTTCCTCATCTAGAAAATGGAGCTAGTGGTCAAGATGGATGTTCTCAAACAGTGTTCCAGTTAGAAAACCTGGATGGTGTTTCGTCACACATCGTGGTTCTCATTCTCATCTCCTTGACCTTTGGATTCTTGATCTCATGGTCTCAGCTTTAGCACTTGTCTTTGCTGACTCATTTGAACCCCTGCTTTGGCTTTTTGGTCTCGTCTCACCTCTCAGCTCTTCCTCGTGCTCATGCTCCCCACATGAGGATCCCTCTTTCTTATGCAAAGGGACCTTAGGCACCTCACCCCCAGATGGCCTCTGAGTCTGGGGAGGGGCACTCAGCAGAGAACTGGACATTACACGTTCCCCACCCAGTCCTCACCTTCCTGCTGGATGTCCCCTCCAGGGCCACCCCATGCTGCATTCATGTGCTCACGGGTCGGGGGAGCTCAGCCTCTTACTCTGCCATCGTGATTCCACCTTCCCAGATCCATGTTTTTAAACGACAGCTCCTTCACTTGGATCTGAACCAGCCATCCTCCCTGTGGGAGAGTCTGTATCTCCTCATTGATCTTTTCCTTCTTTGCATGACTTTGAAGCATCTCTTATGTGTTTACTAGCATGTCTTATGTGAGGCAAAGAGAGAAAATAAGAGGCAATAGGCTCACCAACTTGCAACTAAAAGATGAATAAGATCTGGAGATTTAATGCACAGCCTGGTGATTATTGTGTCCTTCACAGGGTTTGTTTTGTTTTGGCCATGCCCATGGTATGCAAAAGTTCCTGGGCCAGGGGTAGAATCCAAGACACAGCAGTATCCCGAGCCACAGTGATGGCAATGCCTAGTCCTTAACCACTAGGCCACCAGGGAACTCTAAGAGACTAGACTGTAAATGTTCTCACCACAAAAAGCAAATGATATTTCTGTGACATGATAAAGGTTTTAACTGATGCTCTGATGATAATCATGTTGCCATATAAATGTATCAAATCAACACAGCCTAAAACTTATGCACGGTTATAAGCTCATCGTATCTCAATAAAAGATAAAGAGTAAAATAGAGATAACAACTTGTATTGAACAGGAAGAGCAGGGACTTGTGTCAGGCTGTTTTCCTACCTTGACTGCAGGTTTTTCCAGCACACCCAGGATGATGCTTGCTTGTTCCAGTACATTCACCGTGTTTGCATTGTGGTTGGCACACAGCTGTGAAAAGAGGATGTCATACGTTATTTCCAGGTCAGCAGAAAAAAATAAAGGAGGAATTCAATAGAATCACTTGTCTCTTTGTTAGTAAGCCACCAGGTAGCTTGGCAGTTTTAAAACAAGGCCTCAACTTTTGTTTTAGGCTGTCAGTTTTGCTAGTTTTATGTTCTATATGATCCTCACTTCTTTTTTGCTTAGTTGAAGTCAGTCCTGATGGAAGAACTAAGCATATACAGCATGTGTATACATAGAATATATATATGTGCATATATAGTATATATAATATTTACATATTTATTTGTATAAGTAAAACATAAAATATATTAAAATAGCTAATAAAGCTTAAGAATATTTAATCAGGAGGGGGGCGTCTGAACTTTTTAGGCAGAGGATTGAGCCCCAGCCCTGTGACAGACATTATGCTTAGAATATGTCCTCATATTTAACAATTTCAACAATTCCATATGGAGTATTATTCACTATTTTAATATAAGATAACCGAGTCTCGGGGATTTGAAGTATCTTGTCAAAGTCTACATGGCTAGTGGGGACAGATCCAGAATTTGAATCTGATCTGTTTGCAAAGCTTCTACTCATTCCGCAACACTATTCCCCGGGAAAAAAATCTGCTGTCACCCAGGCGGCAGATGCACACTTGTACACTCCTCCAGGCAGGAGGACATTTGCACTCCTGTCATTCTGAAGAAGACCCGTGGATGGTGATTTGGCTTGGAGCTGGCGAAGGATTTCCAGGATATTCCCACAGGGAAGCGCAGGCAGTGGTATCCTGAACTGTGGGTTTGGGGACTGAAACATTATCATTTATGCGGTTCTCCTCCCCCAGAAGAAATTTTAGATTGGAGGATTTGGTGGTCCTGGGATGTAGCGGACACCCCACATGTGTAGATTGGTTCAGGTCCCCAGAAAAGGCAGCTGGAGTTGCGCTGTAAGTGTCCTGGCATCCTGCTCCCATCCTTCGCCTTGGGTGGAGCATCTTTCCATGAAGTAATGACGGAGGAATTCAGCTGTGATGGTTCAAGGGAGTGTACGCTTTGCCAGTAAGTCAATGATAGTGAGGAGCTGGGACATGGCCTGAAAGGATCAGGAAGGACGGGAGAAGGTTCTAAATTCTCTTTGGCACACTGATTCATGTGTCTTGCCATTTGATGAGGAAGAGGCTGCTGGCTGTCTCCTGGCTGAAGTTTAGCCTTCTGTACTAAAGTGGCTGAAATTTGAGGAGGTCCCAATTTTCTCAACTGTCCCCAGTTAGGAGGAAAGGACCTGCTGTTTCTAACCTGGGTATTTTAATATTAAGTAAAATATACAAGAGTTTCCGTAAGTATTACACCATCCAAGCCAATGTCGGCAACAGATTTTTTATATCACTCAGGAAGAAAAGGTTCTCAAATAACTTGCTTGTTTGAAATACACTGACTGATGGTCCCAAGAGTTAGTTTTGTGTTACAGGAGTTATCTGACTTATGCTGTGTAATAAGAAGATTGCTAGGGAGTGGATCTGGCGTTGCCTCTGTGGTGTCGCCAGTTCGATATCCGGCTCAGCACAGTGGGTTAAATGATCCAGCACTGCTGCAGCTCTGGCACAGGCTGAAGCTGTGGTTTGGATTCCAACCTGGCCTGGGAACTTCCACATGTCACGGATGTAGCAAAAAAAAGGGGGAGGGGCAGAGAATGCTATAATTAAAATCTCTGAGGATATGGAATCTTTTGTATTCTGCTCCTTTTGGAGATTAACAGTGACATATAAGTTCTGTAATAAAGAAATACGTTCATGTTTCCAAACATATTTGACCAAGGAATCCCATTGTGTACAGTATCTATCAACATCCTTAAATCCTATATTCTCCGCCTGGGAGAGGCTGGAAAATGAACAAGTCGTAGCACAGAAGCCTAGTGGTTTCAAAGCCATTGCCAGCTGGTCTTGGCTGAGTCCAAGACACACCAAAAAATCAGAACTTGGCAATCACACAGGTGGTTTGATCCACAAACTTGACTGTGTCATTCTTTTTTTTGTCTTTTTTTTCCCCTTATTTAGGTCCGCACCCACGGCACGTGGAAGTTCCCAGGCTAGGGGTATAACAGGAGCTGTAGCTGCTGGCCTACACCACAGCCACAGCAACGTGGGATCCGAGCCACGTCTGCAACCTACACCACAGCTCACGGCAACGCGGGATCCTTAACCCACTGAGCAAGGCCAGGGATCGTACCCACAACCTCATGGTTCCTAGCTGGATTCGTTAACCACTGAGCCACGACGGGAACTCCTCGACTGCGTCATTCTGAGCCTCACTGGTGTCCATTACACGGTCGTGCTATTCGCAAGGATTACATTAAACAGATGACTGCCAAATACGTGCATCCTTTTCACTCCATAGGGCTTTAATGGTGGAGATGGAATAAGTTCTTTGATTTCTGGTACCTAAACGTCACCATCTATGAAATGGGACCTATGTTCCTGCTTCTCAGAGGTAGAGTGAAGATGAGGTGAAAGGTGTTCTGAAATCTCCAGCCTGTGGGTCATTATCTTGGTGCTGAGTACAACTCTCAGACGTAATGACGGCTATTAGTACCACAAAGGAGGTGAAGCACATTTAATGCAAAGGAAAGTGATGCTATTTTGAACAAGGTTCACACAAGGTGCATGTCATATGAATTTAGCTTTAAGCTAGAATGAGGAGGAAGGAGCAAGTAAAATAATTCTACCAGTGGACTGAAAAATGCCACGCCTGTGCTCAAGTTTTATATGAAAATGCAGCAGTAATAAGGATTTAGTTAATGGGAAATCCAAATGCCCCTACAGTTTCAGTATTGAATATTTAAGAAAATAAATGGATATTGGTGATTTGATTTAATCATCTCCACATCCCAACCCAAAGAAGCCCTTTGTGTTCGGGTATTAGTGTGCATTTAGTCCAGTCTTTGTGCATTCTGTACATTTATTGATTTTTCCATATTTATTTTACTGTACAATGGGAAATTATGTTCAGAGATACAGGACATCTTAAAACTGTCAAAAATATTGTATCTCCAGGGTACTTTGTTTACATATAGGAGACCAGCAAGCACTTATTTACCCATTTCATGTAATTATACCCTGACCCATTCCAAAAGGATTTATAGGTGTTTATAATGAGACATACAGTGAGAAATTTTTAAAATAAATTTAAATTCAGGTAAAGAGAAAATAGGGTAGGAAAAAAATAAGACTCCGCCAGAAGTTATGTTAATAAAAGCAATTTCAAAATAACTCACTACAGTTTTCTTTAAAACCTAAGGAGGATTTCATAGAATTCGATAAGCTGAATCTAACAGACACTTAGACAAGTAAAAAGGGCCACAAATGGCCAAAACAACCTCAGTGAAGAAGAACACTGAGAGGGACGTTTTGTCCTCTTGGATAGAAGGACTTAGAATCCGGGGCACCTTGGCGGCGTGATATTGGTGCAGGATTCAGAAGCAGACCGCGCCAGGTCAACAAACTGCCTCATATGGAAACCTGACCTATGACGGAGCTGGCATTACAACACAGTGGGGAAAGATGGGCTGTTTACCAAATGATGTGGACATAACTGACCACCCATCTGTAGAAAATAAAATAGAATCGGCTCTCTGTCCCATATAGTGCTCTTAAATCAATTCCAGGGGGAAAGATGATGGAGGGACCAAGATAATGCTCAGGGAAAAGGTAAGGAGAGTATCTTTATAGTATCAGCATAGCGCAGGGCATCTCTAACAAAGATAGAAAAAAGTAAAAATATAAATGCAACTGCATTAAATTACAAACTTTTGTATTAAAAAAAAAAAAGAGAGAGAAGGACTTCCCACTGTGGCTTAGTGAATTAAGAAACTGACATCAAGTCTGTGAGGATTTTGGTTTGATCCCTGGCCTTGCTCAGTGAGTTAGGATCTGGTGTTGATGCAAGCTGCAATGTAGGTTGCAGATGCGTCTCAGATCTGGACCTGGCATTGTGGTGTTGCCGTGGCTGTGGTGTAGGCTGGTGGCTGCAACTCTGATTCTCCTCCTAGCCAGGGAACTTCCATATGCCACAAGGGTGGCTGTAAAAAGAAGAAAAAGAAAAAGAAAAAGAAGGAAAGAAGCAAAAGCCATGCTACAGACAAGGAGAAAATGTTTCCAAAACCTGCCCAGAGCAGATAAATAGCAATACTATACAAGGAATTGGAGTTCCCGGGTGGCTTATTGAGTTAAGGATCTGGTGGTGTCACTGCTATGGCTCAGGTCACTGCTGTGACGTTGGCTCAGTCCCTGGCCTGGGAAATTCCATATGCCACAGGCACAGCCAAAAAACAAAAATACTATACAACGAATTATAGTAAATAGTGAATAGTATAATGAATAATACACAAATCAATAAGAAAAATAAATTTCAATAAACAAATGAAATGGGGATGGATGAACAAGTGGTTTTCCGTAGAGAAATCCAAACATCTGAAAAAATGTTCAAGCTCACTTATGTGGTAACGAAAATGCACATTAAGTTAGAGTGATGTACTATGTTACTCACATCAGATTGGAGGAAAAAAATCTATGAAATATGTTAACTGTTAGAAAAAATATGGAGAAAAATATTGTCACATACTGCTGTTGAAATTCGGTAAAACTGTCTTTGATGACTATTAAATGTGAAGATGAGCTTACCCCAAGACTCCGTAATTCCACTTTTAGGTGCACACTCTGGAGAAACTTTTGCATATGTGCACATGCAAATGAACTGAAGAAAACTTAAAATTCCTTAATGGGAACACACATATAAAATGTTGGGTACGTTTATACAATGGAATATTATACCCCAGTTGAAAGACAAAAAGAAAGCTTCAACTCTCAATATGGATAAATGTCATAAACATAAGATTGAGAGTACAAAGCAAGTGCTACAAAAATTGCTAAATATGGTAACATTTATTTAAAATTAAAAAAATTCAAAATAGCACTGTGCATACATTATAGAAACAGAAATATGTGGTAAATCAAAGAAAAAAAAAACACCTGTGAAAGATTAGCACTAAATTAATGACAGTGATTTCCCTCAAGGAGAGAAGAGGGCAATGTGACCAGAGAGCATCAACTCTACTTGCAATTTTTAACTGATGAGAAAAATTTCTGAAACAATGAACGAACAATCTAGCAGCTGAAGGTGTGCAAAACGCACAAGCAGGTGCTTTGTAGAAACACACGATGAAGTAAGACTCCACTTCTTTAGTGACCATGGGAGATAAAATCAAGACCAGAATGAGATGCCATTTTGCAATGATTTTAGAGGCAAAAATCAGGGACTCTGACTATCGCATTGAAGACCATGCGGACCAACGAGATCCAGGATTCCTTATTAGTAGGAATGAAAACTGGTCCTACTACCTTGGAACACGTCTTGGCTGTATATTACAATATATTACAGCACGTCACAGTAAATCTCACATGTCACGATGTATCACTGTACAGCACGGTTTAGATTTGGGAGCTACACGGAATGGAAACTCACTCATGCTACCTCAGATAACGGGATTCGATCTAGGGGCATAGATGACACCAAGGGAGACGGAATCTCAGGGGACCAGTAGATGTATCTGAGCCAGAACACACAGAGCAGAGATGCAGTTGGTCCTTGTGGCAGCCAGGTGGCTGGAGGGAACTCTTACCTTCTTATTGCTTTCTGTGGTTGCTGTCACTTGACTCTATGGCCACCTATCTCACGGTTGAGGAAACGCCAGCTCATTACCTTCTTCATGGACCTGTTGCTAAATTAAATGAGTCAATCCCTATATGTACATGTAACCAGGTCACCACGCGGTGCAGTTGGAAAATCTGAAAGAAATCTGTAAACCAGCTATAATGCAAAAAAAATAAAAAATAAAAAAACAGATATAAAATCCTTAAAACAAGAGTTTGACATTTTATGAACATTATGTTGTGCTTTTTAAAATAAATTTTATTAAATTTAGGATTATTCAATTTTAGGATTTCTGTGACCTCTATTTTCTTATTTTTTAAATAAGTTTTATTGGAGTAGAATTGACTTACAGAGTCACATTAATTTCAGGTGTACAACAAAGTAAATTATCTATCCATAGTGCACGTATATCTATTCCTTGTCAGATTCTTTTCCCATACAGGTTATTATAGAGTACTGAACAGGTTTCCCTATGCTATATAGTGGATCCTTGTTACCTGCTTTATATATATTAGTGTATATATGTCCATTCCAACCCCCTAATTTCTCCTTTCCCCACCACGTTTCTCCTTTGGTAACCGTCAGTTTGCTTTCAAAATCTTTGATTCTGTTTCTGTTTGGTAAGTTCTTTTGTATCATTTTTTTACTAGATTCCACATATTAGTTATCTCATATGATGTTTGTCTTTCTCTGTCCGATCTACTTCACTTAGTATGATCATTTCTAGGTCCATCCACGTGGCTGCAAAGAGCATATTGTTTATTACAGTTGTTGCTGTCTCAAAAGTCTTTGTCTTACTAACATCCCCATCATTATCTTCTGTTCAGGCCAGAAGTGGATGACTTGTTGCCTAAGAGGCAATCCAGTTGGTGCATTTTTTGTCAGACCCCATCGCAGTCTGCTTGATGACAGGACCTTCGAGGTTGCCCAGCAGGTCAGGAGGGCTAGAGCCTCGTGGTACAGCGGATGGCGCTCAGCTCATGAAACAGCCTTGGGCTTCTTGCTTAGTAAGTCTATGGCCTTCGCTGGTCTTCAGAAGAGACCATGGCAGGTCCCTTGTGGGAAGGAAGTGAAACTGACTTGTTTTACATGTAGCTACTTTCCCTTATTTGGATTATTTATCAAAATAATTTGTTCGGTGGAGTCCAATTAACCTCAAAATAGGAAATCAGTGGTCCCTGTTTGTAGTCATTACACCCACCCACCAAAGAAGCTTTACAAGAACATCCATTTTGGCACCAGATTTCAAATGGAAATCATGCTTTAATTCACTTGAGATTCATTACAAATCAGTGTATCAGTATGATCAGAATAATCCTTAGTACATTTTGGATGTACCAAGGTAACACCAACCAAAAAATTGATTATATCAACATACAGTAGAATACCTGACCACCAATATAAATTGGAAAGAAGTGTGGGTCTTGTGTCAGAGGACTTGGGCTTAAATCTTGATCCTGTCCCTCAATAGGCAGGTGACTTTCTGCAGGTAATTTAAAGTCTCTTAGACTAATGCCTTGACTTTCAAAAGTTTTCAATACTATTTGCACAGCCATGTTATAGAATTATGACATAACATGCTTGAAAAAAGAGAATTTCCAAGTCAAATACTAGAGATATAGTATGTTAAAGGAAGTGAAAGATAAAATTGGAAACTATTCCTTCACATTACTGATTTCTTTATTTCTCAATATCTGATATATTTTGGAAGCATGAAAGAAAGCATGGAAATATGACCTAAACATAAACCGACTCAACAAAATACAACAGAAAGTTTTGCTGTTGACTGACTTAATACAGGCTAATATTTGTGTTTTCAATAAGATATCTATTACTTGGATTTCCACTTTCTCCAAATGTATTGTTGGACATACTTACGATATCCAAGAATTCCCGATCTGATTGAAGTGTCTTCTAGAATGGAGTTTTAGTTTGCTCTAGAGAATGCATGACTCTTACCTAATTTATGGACCCTTCGGTTGTGTTACTACCACGTGGCTTTTAAATTGTACTTTTAAACAGTGGAGAATTTGTAAGCCTGGGGCCTTTGGAGGCAGCTAGAGATCTTACCTAATAAATTTGTATTAATTTTTCAGAACGTGAGTATAGGATGAGTTTTAGCACTAAAAGTCTTTCTTCAGGGTTGACATAGATTAGGAAGGAGACAGACAGGAGCAACGCTGCTGACCTACCTGGCCTCCCCACCTGGGCCTGGTCTCATCCAGGAAGAGCCCAGCGCCTGCAGCAGCTAATAAACATGCTGTGTAAAATCCAGGTGGAATAAAGCTATTTCTGTTTCCCATCAGCACATCCTCAGAGAAGGAATTATAAATGAAACCTGAATCTGGAAAGCCTCTCTAATAGGAATCCCACATTTGGCTGAGCCTTGATTTTGTTTTTACAAGCAAATGCATAGGAATCCTCTTCCTGTGTCCTTCTCCTCTGCTTCTTCCCCAATCTCCCTGGTCAGGCCTTTGGCGACAACCACCACCCTCCCCATTGCCTCTACATGTAGGACATCTATCTTCAAGCTGCCCATAAATTATAAAAGAAAAGATAGGAAGTGACTAGAGATGGCTATATACCAAAACATATATATAAACAAATAAATGTACATTTATATATTAAATATATAAGTATATATTTAATATGTTAAATATATATTACATTTCACATTAAATATATTTTATATAAATATAAATAAGTATACTTAATATTATAGCTATTAAACATATAAATTATATTATTTAAATTATATAAAAATATATACATACATTTATACTAAAATACAAGTTAACTATACACTAAATATATAATTAAATATCTATTTTATATTAAACAAAAATATTAAAATATATTTAATATACAAATATAAAATATATTTAATATACCTAAAATAAAATATCTTTATGTATTACATATATATTAAATATTATAAATTATGAATATTTGTATAATTAATATAGTTTATATATAAACACATGAATTAATATATAATTAAATATTTAAATATTTGTATAGTAATAGATATATTAAAATATGTTACATATTAAATATATATGTATAATTTTTTCGTTCTACTATGATTTCTTTTTGTCTTTTTTTTTCCAGGGCCACCTGTGGTATATGGAGGTTCCCAGGCTAGGGGTCAAATCAGAGCTATAGCCACTGTCCTACAACACAGCCACAGCAAAACCAGATCCTTAACCCACTGAGTGAGGCCAGGGATCAAACCTGCGTCCTCATGGGCACTAGTCAGATTCATTTCTGCTCAGCCATGACAGGAACTACCCTTCTACTAGGATTTTAACACAAATATGTTCTTTTGGAATAAGTGAATATTGCATTCAAGACTATCAACAAACTTGTTCTAAAGTAATAAAAAAGGAAAAATGGAACAAGGAACCACTTAGAAGTAGAGATAAATAGCAAAGACATGCTCATAAAGATAAATAGCCTGCATGCTGTGCTGAGCACCTTTTCCTCAAGAAGTAACAGGAGGGGAACACATTAGCCCATTAATTAAAATAAGCTTTGGGTTTGGTAATCACGCATAAATATATATTTATATATTAAACATATGTCATGTAAATATTTAACATATATAAACATATAGTTAACAGAGAAGTTCTTATTTAATCCCCATAGCAATCCCACAAATAGTTATTATTAGCCTTATTTTACAGATGAACAAATGTGAGGTTTGGAAATGCTAAATAGTGAACTGGCCAAGGTTGCCGAGTCAGTGAGTCACTAACTTTGGAGTCCAGCTCAGGTCTCCTGTTTCCAGAGTCTCAGTGCTTGAGAGGCTTCACTAAGTGGGCAGGGCAAGTGAGAGCCCTTTGCAGAGGAGAGCTCCCGTGGGTGGGGGTGAGTGTGTGTGGAAGTGGGGGGTCAGGGTCTCCTGCATTTCTAATCTTGTACTTGCAACTCTGTGTTTAGTTTCCCCTCCTTCAGGACCTGGCCTGATTTTGGGGAGTCAGCAGAAACTGGGGTGAGTGTTTTGATTACATGTCTTATGACCAGCCTTTCCAACAACAGGGATAATGGTGAGAGAAACTGGTGTGGCTTTTCTCATAACTCTCTTCAAAGAGCAACAAACAAACAAACAAGGGCTTTTTTGGTTAAAGAACCAAGAATCAACATTCCCCAGTATTGCTAATTTCAGCAGAGTCCCCAACTTGGAAACACAATTACCACTCAAAACTCATTTTTAGTTTGAGTGTTTAAAATTTAGACCACATTTTCAAAAACAGTATTATAGATGGTAATTTGGTCTCCAGGCTACCTTATAAAAACCTATTTAACCTGCAACATTGCTGAAATATTTTGTATTTCTAATAAAAATAATAGAGGATAAATGCTATTGCAATGCTAGCAATTTAAATAAGTAATAATGGCGAGCTCATTAACTTTTACGTAATTTACATGACCTACACAGAAAATCCAGTATAGTGTAAAAGCCGAGAGCTTGCTCTGGGAATAGAATGTCTGGTTCAAATATGAGCTCTCTGTGCACTAAGAGTGACCATGGTACAAGGTACGATTCATGGAGCCTTAGTTTACTGAACTGTAAGATGGGGGTAAAAACATTACCTCTGTTTGATGTGAGGATTGAATGAGATAATGTATGTGAAGTATTAGTGTTCTGGAGTTTAACGTGAAGTTTCCAGGGTATTATAACTGTGGTGGGCATGGCTGATACCTGCTATTGTCCAGCCCTTCCCAGTAGACGGAAACTGCACAAGGATTTAAACCCATTATAGTGAGGAAGGAGCCCCATTATTATAAATGTAGTACTTGAAGGTCTCTAAGATTAAACAACTTTTTGCTCAAAATCACGTAAAAATGTGTCTACCTGCCTGGGCCACAAGGTGCCTGTGTTCTTTTTCTTTTTTTTTTTGTCTTTTTGTCCTTTTCATGGCCACACCCGTGGCATATGGAGGTTCCCAGGCTAGGGTTCTAATTGGAGCTGTAGCCATCGGCCTATGCCACAGCCAGAGCAATGCGAGATCCGAGCCACATCTGCGACCTACACCACAGCTCAGGGCAATGCTGGATCTTTAACCCACTTATTGAGGGTAAGGATCAAACCCGCAACCTCATGGTTCCTAGTTGGATACGTTTCCACTGCACCATGAAGGGAACTCTGGTACCTGGATTTTTGATTAAACATTTTTCTAGGTATGTCTGTGACGGCGTTTCTGGGTGAGATCAACACTTGAATTGGTGGACTGAGTAAAACAGATCGTCCTCCTCAGATTGGGCGGGCCATATCTAATCTGTTGAAGGCCCGAATAGAACAAAAAGCTAACTAGGACAGATTTCTGTCTCTCTCTCTGCCTGACTTTCTTTGAGTTGTCCTTCTTCTGTCTTGAGACTCGGACTCACATGCAACCTTCACCACTGGCTCTCTTGATTCTCAGGCCCTCAGACTCAGATTGGAAACATGGGACTCTTTCTGCCCTCTGTAGCAGATCTTAGGATGTCTCAGTTTCCATGGTAATGTGAGCCCATTCCTTGTAATAACTCTCTTTCTCTCCCTTTCTCTATCCCACTATATCTGTCTGTCTATTTGTCACCTAATTAAATATGTTTGTATATGTATAGTCTGTATGTACATATATATATTCTGTGTGTGTGTGTGTGTGTGTGTGTGTGTGTGTGTGTGTGTGTATCTCCTATTGGTTCTGTTTTGCTGGAGAATCCTGACTAACGTGGTCATATACTTAGAAGAACAAGCCCTAGAACCCAGGTCTGAAAGTTTAAAAGCCAAGACTCCTCGGAGATCTGGGTTTTACTCCTTTTGGGTCCACGGTTTGCACTGCACAGTTCTTACTCAGGACTGCACTGCCCCGGGCAGGGCTGGGGGCAGTCAGGGTTATCCGAACCAGGATAGGGGAGGAGAAACAGCGGGGAAGAACTTCCCAATCTGAGCAGTTGTGCGGGCCAACAAAGACATGAATCGCCAACCCTTATCAATTCTGCTTAATTTAACTTAGGAGTTCTGCCAAGGCTTAGGTTGGCGCTGTCCTTTAACTTATTAGGAGCCAAAAGCCCTCCCAAGTACACGTGATCTGAGGGCCTCTAGCAGCATGCCTGGTACACAGTAGGCTTACAATAAACCTCCTTAACACTGAATATGCTCTCATGGCACTTACATCATTGCTCCTGCTACTTCTGATGACTTTCACTTCCCTGGGAACGGGTGATGAAATTTGTGATTTCTAGAAGTTCCCTGAAGGGCAGAGAGCCTCACGCTCACCGCTGAACTTCCAAGTGACTCCCTGTATGAGGGAGCAGGGCAGAGATGTAGGTCTGATAAACGCAGGTGCCAAGAGAGAAATTCACAAATGCAGCACTCCCTCCAAGAACCCGAACCCACAACTTTACACTTTGCTTGACCAGAAGGGGTCTCTCTCCTGCTTTATTCATTTGGCTCCAGGAACTGATTCCTGCCAGATGGTGTTATCTTCAATGCAATGATTATGTTTATTTATTTAAATGTCTGCGAAGCTTCAAATCATAAACTTGGTTTTACTCATCTCTTCTGACTCAGAGTAAACGCTCTAGAATATACTGTCTCCCACTTAATTTTAACAGAAAGAACCTCACTGCACTGAAATACTGGCAGAGCTAAATAAGGCAGATTTATAAATAAGATCCATCCAAAAACTAAATGTATATGAGCTAAGAGAAATAAAGGGATCAGAGAAAATCTGAAAAACACAAAAACAGTGAAAAGCAGAGTGAGTTTTCTCAAGTAACACTAGCCCAAAAAAGCCTCCTACCAACCCATCTGGAGTAACCCTTTCTGGTTTTTTCACTATTTATTTTCGTTTGTTTGGTTAATAGGGTTTCTTTTTCTTTGGCAATTTTCAATAAATTAAGTGAAAGGCATCTTGTTCAAAACACCCAGTTGAAAGCAGAAGCGTAAGCCACCTCTTCTGCCTTGCTAGTGCTCCCTTCCGGCCTTGCTGAGTGCTGAGGGCGCCGAGGGTGACCGCGTGACCCGTGATGGCAGAGGTGGTGTCAGATCTAGTTCTCCATCACGATCATCATGGTATTTCCTGGTTAGGAAAATCCTGGAAAACCCGGGATGCAGAAAATACCCAACTCAGGCTCTCTCCGCTGGAATTCATTCCTCTGGTGATGCTACCGAGACGGCGCGCCTGGTTGAGGTCAGTCTTGAAAAGGCGACAGTGTTATCTACTCGGGACCCGACTGCCCTGTTTTCTTCCCCTCCCCGTGCGTTTTCTCTGTCTGGAACTTCTGACACTGAAGTAGATGCTTGGACATGAAAATGATACACGGAGAGCCGAAAAAGACTAGAATGTCCTCCCTTATCTTCCTCCATGTTTCTGCTGACAGTGGAGATCTATAACTTCTGGGGTACGTCCAACACGTGACAGGTTGGAACATCCATATATCACCCACTTCTTTCTTTCAAGAAGAGTTTCCTAATTTTTGCAATCACTTGACAGGTCTATATTTCATTGCTTTATCCACTTTCTCCCCATCCGTGATTGCTGATATAAATGTGGGTAGCAAAGAATCATTCTTAAGCCTTTTTTTTTCCTGAGCTTTAGAGCTGCTACCAACTATTTCGACACAAAAACTACAAGTAAAAACATGCTCCACTGTGAATGAAGTCAACTGGGGACTTTTATTTAGAACCCAATGAATTGGTGTCTAGAAATAGGTTTTCCATCTGTGTGGAGCCTCTTGGCAAAACATGTGCATTTTTGCTGACCTATGTGCTAAATTACTGAGCTTTACTGCATTTTATATTATTTCATATTCAACCCATAGTTGCAGAGATGTGTGGCAATCATCCATTTTTTTTTTTTTTTGGCTTAAGTTTGATTATTCTCTGGAGTCGGACAAAAGCAGACTTAACTTAGGGTGTTACTGGTCAAAATCTAACCCGGGCATAGGCCAACCGCAAGTATAATACTTCGCTGTTTGGCAGTTGCCTGACTGAAATTGCCAAAAAAAAAAAAAGTGTTTAGGACAATTCTTTACCCCATTAATGAACAACTCCCAGGGGAAGAAAATAATGTAAAACTGAACATATGCTAACAGCTGTTGTGAATGCGAATAGTCGTTCAGGCTTGATTAAAATCATCACGTACTAGGCAGAGGGATGCATGAGATGGGACTATCAGTAAAGAGACCAACTTAAAACAAAGCAAGCATCTAGGTAAACATCATTTATCAAAGAAACGGACTTGAATCACTGTACACACATCCCAGTGACAATGCCAATTCCTCCACATCCTTGAATTCCTCTTTTGAGTCAGTGTGAGCCATCAAGACAGATGTGCTTGTTACATTATGAAATTAAATCTGCTCCCAAGGATGAAGGTCTATTACCATTGATTGTGTTCTCGAAAGTGTGGCTTATAAATTGGTCTATATATGTGTATATGGATGACGGGGTCACTTTGTGGTAGAGCAGAAATTATCACAGCCTTAAATTAGCTATACTTCAATAAAACAAAGCAAAACAAAAACTCGTCTGGATTTTTGACTACTTTGATGAGCACTGTAGGTGTATAATAACCTATATACCACAGAGGTCTCGTGTCGAGCCAGTTTGAAAATGTCCAGGCCACTGTGGGGAGGGCCTGCCAGGGTCCTATTTGGATTGAAACAGGAGACCACCAAAAGGGTGACATGCAGCAACGTGGACGGACCTAGAAATTATCATACTAAGATAGTGAAAGAAAAACATCGTATGATATCACCTATACGTGGAATCTTAAAAAAAGATAGAAAAGAACTTATGTCCAGAACGGAAACAGACTCACAATCTTGGAAAAACGTATGGTTGCGGAGTTCCCTT
>PVHT021183645.1:1017018-1069131 GCA_004024745.2 Catagonus wagneri
AGAAAAACGTATGGTTGCCAAAGGGGACAGGTGGCAGGGGGAGGGAGGGACTGGGGTCTGGGGACTGGCATATGCACACTGAGGTATATGGAACAACTGGCCAATGGGGACCTGCCGTACAGCACAGGGAACTCTGTCCAATATTCTGTGATCATCTATGTGGGGAAAGAATCTGAAAGAGAATGGGTGTGTGTATATGCATAACTAAATCACTTTGTTGTACAGCAGAGATGATCACAACATTTTAAGTCAAACATACTTCAGTGAACTTTAAAAAAAATGAAAAAAAATAATTAAAAAAAAAGAAAAACAAAGAGTAAGACTCTAAGGAGGCCTACGTTCTCAAGCCGGTCTTAAGGACAAGGCCATCACTGTTGTTAGAAAGACGGCAGACCTTGAAGTCTTTCTGTTTGTCCCTTATAAGTGTTTGCTGAGTAGGAAGAGAGGACTGCAATTAAAATGAAAAGTGCTGCTTCACTAAACAGCTGAAACTTTTCAAGCATAGCGAAAAATAGAGAAATACCACTTTCATTGTTAATTTGGATCAGAACCATGTTTATAGCTATCTAATAAAAAACCCAGCAGACCCAGTCCTTCAACATTTGAAGCAATTGCTCATGGAGTCTCCTGATAAATACTTTCCTAGGACTTATCTAGAGAATATAAGTTATCACAAGGGTTTCCTTTTAACAAAAGTGCCGTAGTGTAGAGGCTAAGAGTTCAGGCTCTGAGATGAGGCTGGTGTGGGTTTGAATCCCAGCCCCACCCCTCACCGGATGTATGACCTCAGGCTGGCCATTCATCCACTCTATCTTCCTCTTACCAGAAAGAATGTTGGTTAAAAACATAGCACATTATCTAATCACAGCTGAATTTCTGGATCGCAGAACACAAGTCCTAAGGAATGAAATCTGCCTCCACTTTTCTAGCCAATTTGCCAACTGCTAAGGAAGAGCTCCTATTAATTCAGATAACTACCTCTCTTATAGCTCTTTAGAGGGGAATTGGCCTGGGAAAAAATAGAAATAAATGTTGACCTTTCAGAGCAGTGTCCTGTGATTCTTTGCCTGTGACCCGCCATCCTGTGGCTTATTAGGGGGCAGCCATTGTGGTTTGAAGCAATGATGATTCTTATTCTACCCAGCTTCATGTAATCCTTTATTCTCTGAATCATGTTCAGAAACTCTCGCTCTTTTTCTTCTACAAGCTGGATATTCTTTCTCTCTCTGATTTCTTCGGTACACGGTATATTTAACATTCCACATCTTTCGTCTTCTTCTCAGCATCACAGGGCCAAATGATCACCCACACTTTGGAAAGGCTCCTGATCGAAAAGAAAGAGTAAACCCTTGCCTCCTTTTACCACGTCCTTCCTGGAAACTCTTCTCTGGTCCCGCTGGCTCCAATCTCGCTGCCCTTCAAACTAGAGCAGGATTCATTTTTCCAGAGAAAAAAATTACAATCTCTCTTTTCATCCTTCCTCCTTTAAATAGTTCAATCCTTCTCCAAGTCCTTCAAGATGAAGGTCAAGCACCTTTGCGTGGCTTGCATGACTCTTTCCAATGTAGCCCTTTCTGCTTCCTTTTAAAATTTTATTTTTGATTAAAGTAGAGTTGATTTATAACGTTGCAGCCATTTCTGCTATACAGCCAAGTGACCCAGTCATACACACGCACACGCGCACACACACACACACACACACACACACACACACACACACACACATATATATTTTTTTTCTCAGATTATCTCCCATCACAGTCTATCCCAAGAGATTGGATAGAGTTCCCTGTGCTGTACAGTAGGGCCTCATTGCTCATCCGTTCTAAATGTAACAGTGGCCCGCTTCTTGATTTGTTTTCCCCCTTGGCTCCTGCAGGCCCTTCACCAGGCCATACTCCTTCTTGCCTTGGTGTCTTTGTCCACACAGATGCCATGTCCTGCCAGTGGGCTCCCCTATTTCTCCCTGCCACGCGGCCAGCCACTGCTCCTCATTCAAGAGTCAACACAGGACCCACTTACCCCAGAAAAATCTTCCCTTAACCCCATCTATTCCCTACTGGTCAGGTGCCTCTCATGTAAGAGCTGAAGAAGGGTGTATGATGGAGGTTAAAGGAGAAAAAGCAAGTGAAAACTTGCAACACACAGTGGACTTTCCATAACTGTTCATTCTTTTTCCAGTGACAGAGAACAACTCTAGCCTGCTCCTGGCTCAACTTTCAGAGTTTCTTCAAAAAAAACATTTTACCTTCCTTCTTGAACCTAGCACTTTCCTAGGTTTGTGAACATATTGAGCCCTGTGAAAATATTGAGCATCTTGTCAGCTGTATGAATTATTATCCAACTGAAATTTATTTTCTGCAACATTCTTATCGGCCCTTTATTCCGGGATAAACGTGGCCTTATCTATCCCCCCTAAACAGATAGAGTTCTAAGGATCTTTTTAAAGGTCTCTCCCAGCTCTAACATTCTTTTATTGTGAGATTTATTTGTGCAGAACTCCATAACATGGATGAAGTCAAACTTCTGGAACACGATTATACAATTTAAAGATTATCTGGGGCCTCAGTTCCTCCTCCTCCTCCTCCCCTTCCTCCTCTCCACCGCGTGACCTGTAGTCATTTTTACTGCTCATAAACTCCTCCGCACAGGGAGGCAGGAAAGTGAGGCAGTGCTAACACAGCAGCTTTGGTAAAATGCATGATGGGAGAGGTTGAACTGTTGATTAAAAGAGATTTCCCGGATTCATTATACCCCCCACCTCTTTAGACTGACCAAGATAAGTTAGTTGGAAAATTACTAGGCCTCCTCTAATTAAAAAAAAATAAATAAATAACAAATGCTCGGTCCGCAAAAATCACTCTCTCTCTACTCATGGCGCTCCCCGTTGTATTCAACTCCAGTGCCTCCCTGACAGCTTTAGATCAGTTCCCTTTCCCTGGTTAAGCTTGCTTGGCGTTTGCCTGTCCTGCTTTTCGCTGTGGCCCTGTCACACTCCCATCTCTCTCTGTTTGGATGGAATGTGGAGTACAGGACAAGAGGGCTTGAAGGCCTGGAAAACATAGCTGTTTTCAGCCTGGCATCTTCCATTCCCCTAAGGAAACCTTACTGAAATTGCCAGCGAGTGCTATGAAGAGATCTCCGAGTTACAACGTCTGAGACTCCGTGTGGAACTCTGCAATGTCAGCAGCTGCTCGGTTACACGTATTCCACACACAACCGCTTTTATAGCTTGACTTCGAGCCAACTTCTGTTTCCAGTTCCAGTGCCAAGAGCCAACGGCTGCTTGGGTTCAAGACAGCTTATTCTGTCCTAGAACTTTCTTTGCAATTCAGCTGACAGAGGCAGAACACCACAATCCTTAATTATCCCAGGGACGATCATGCAGCTGAGTGCAGAATGAAGACTGGGTCCTGGTAGCAAGCTTGAAAGCTGCTGTTCTATGACTTCGCCTGCCTGAGTCTGCATTGTCCCAAGTGTCTTACACAACCAAGGCCAGGCAAACCAGTGAGTCTAGTTCTGGTTTGAATTTCACCATCAGTGATGAGCTTACTTTCTTCTTAGTCATGGCCAAGAGTGTTTTGGCAAACTTTACCAGACTGGAATTGGAGCTTGGGGAGAAAAAGAGTGATGTATGTGCTTGAAACATTTTCTAAACTCTTTAGCACTGTGTGACACTTCATAATACAGCAGCAGTTCCCCTCCCCCCCCCCATTAGTCTCACTTCCAGTTCATGAATTATGAGAGAAGAACTTGGGTCAATGGCCGCTGTCCTGAGAATTGGGATCTGATCACATGGCCAGGGCAGTATCCTCGATTAAGGGAGCTTTTGAATGATGAAAGCAGCCTCAGATTTCTTAGCTGTGTTCACATAAATATCTCATGGCCCTGTGAGTTTGGTGGTAGTCTTACCCCCATATTACAAATGAAGAAACTGCACATAAAGCAGTTACCGTATTTTTCTAGGTCACAGAGCTGGTGAGAGGTAGAGCTGGACATGGAACCATAATGCTCTATCTTCAAAACCTACATCTGTACCAGGATTTCATACTCTTCCTTCTCCTAGGATCACCTTTCCAGGTTACCTTTTTTTTCTATTCAAGTTTAAAGCAACAGGTATGCTTCAGATAAACCCTGGCAGGACATAGCCAGATCAATTTGAAGTGTGGAAGCTGGGTGAGTTCTGTCATTAATTCAGCAAACACTTGCCAAGCATCCTACCAAAACCTGGCACCGAGTTAGGTCCTCATGGCTGGTCTTGTGGGGACACGAACTCTAAGCAAATTGTTATAACCTGATGCTAGAGAAAGGGATTGAGCGGGTGGTATGGCTGGTTATGAAAGAGGGTTCTGGGTGGAGAAGAGGCGTATTCAAAACCTGGAAGCCAACTAAAGGCGTTTAGTGGGAGCCCTTTGGTTTTCCTGAAATCACACTGTGGGGGTGGAGGAAAAAGCACCCAGTTACTCAGGAACATGTGAGGAAAGTGTGGGTGCACTCATGCATGGAATTTGGGGGGTCCACCCCAGCCAAACTCCTGCCCAGCCACCTCCCCAGATACATAAGGAAGTGTGGAAGCCTATTTCTGAGTTTTAGTTGGTCCAGGGAATTTTGGGGGTTGGGGAAGGGGCAAACTGACTCCAAACCACTGTGAATCATCATAGGATCAACAGTACAGTAGAAGACAGGGTGGGGATCTAATATAACAAGAAAATAAAACCACCAATTCACTGTTTAGGTAAAGAAGCCCAGTCCTCCAGTGAACTGTGATCATGTGGTTTGCCTTTCAAATGCTTTTCAGAGTCTGGTATTCACTAATATTTAAAGTATTGGGAACCGAAGTGTTCTAGGATAGATCAGGACTATCCATTAGGAATAGATTAGGCGTGATCCTAATGCATTTGATTTCCGGGGCCTTTGTGATACCTGAGTCACTAGGCTCTTGCTGTCACGAGCAGAGTTTCCTTTTTGGAGTCATGGCACATTGTCTCTGTGAATACATTTGATCCTGGTAACACGTTAAATTTTTATTCACTGATAAGCACTCTTCGCAAGTTTTGTTCTCACTGGAGTGAGTTCAGTAGAGAAACTGGCAGCTGTGTATTGGGAGAGGAAGAAGAAGCACTCATTTCAGCATCCCTCGAATATTTGAGCACCTATCACATCCCAGGTTCAGTACCAGGCACTGATAAAATACACCATTGCTGGAGGCCACTGGGGCTCATGGTTTCCGGAGAGGAGAGGCTGGGGGAAGGGGCAAAGATGAAAAGGTGGGCTAAGAGGGGGGCTGAGGACAAAGCTCACCTGCTTTCCAGGTGTATTCAATGAGCAATGGGGCCAAGCGCCCAGGCACTGAGGAAGAAGTGCTGACATGAGTAAGATAATAAATGTTCTGAGATTTCATCACCATCGGAGTGCTCTAACACATTACTGCCAGGGCTTAGTTCTCTCTCGGATTCATATTTCTTCTCTGCTGTGGGATCATTTGGTTCTTGAACCTGTAGAATTACTGACTGATTCCTTTCTGGTCAGATTCTTTTTTAGCTACACAGAGACTCCTCTTGTAATGAAAACCAGGTTTCCTGTTACAGCTTGCTTTACATTCAGGTAACATGTTGCCGTCTGGAATGAGCAAGTGTCGAGTTTGAGTCATATTTTCCACCCTGATGCTAAGCCCCCATGCTTCCTACGTCTGGTGTTGAAGGGGAGACCGGGAAATAAAAAACAGCAGCCAGGTCAGAAAATTTATTTCCCACCTGAAGGGTTAATTGGCTTCTGGAGGGAACAAAGACACGGGGCTACTGTGGCTGCTTCACAAGCACCAGGGTAAGGCGAACACACACCTTCCAGGGCTCTAGGACAGGCTGCAGTGGGGCTCCGTCCCCATCAGGCATGGAGCCAGAGGTAAGCTTGAAAAAGTTGTCTGATCTTCGTTATCTCTGAGACCCTCATTTTGAGCTGCCTTCAGGCATTCACAGAAGATCTTTAGGTCCCTGACTGAAAAGGGCAAATTGAGAAGAAGACCGTTCCTGGAGTTATTGTCATCAAGGAGCAGTGTAAGCAGGAACACATGTTTGGGGGGAAAGTCAGCAAACAGAAGAGTGAACACTGTCTGTGCACGCCATAACCAAACATTTGTTGTTGTTGTTACCGCAAAGATCGAAAGATCTTTAAAGACAGTTATTAGGACTATACACAGAAACACACGCACATGTATGAAGAGCAGATCGGAGGGGAGAATTATTTCTAACGTCTGATATGACTTTGAATCTATCTGTTTCTGAAGAACTCAAAGTTACCTTTTAGTAAGGAAAACACCTTGAGGTAATGAAAACAATAAGGCCACTCAGGCATAACTTAGGAAAGAAAATCACAGGAATTTGGCAAATGCAGTAGAAGTCTCTTGAAAAGGGGATGGCCTGGGGAAACGAGAAGGACAGGTCAGAAAGCAACTTCCTGTGATGCAGAACGGCCCATGGGTTTTCCTGTACGACGATGCCTAGAACTGAATTTAAAGTTCTTTCTTCCTTGGTGCTGTAATTATTCTCAGCTTCTCCAGATCTTTACAATTCAACACTCTGGCGTTGAACTTCGTGAGAAATGAAACAAAAAGGGACTAAGAATAGCAGGACCTGGAAGCCCAGAGGAAGGGGATGAGCAGGCTGGCATGAAGGTCAGAAATGGCACGCAGCTCCCTTCCCAGGATGTATCTGAAAGTGACGCCAGAAAATGAGGGTGCAACTGGGGCAGCGGAGGGAAACCCTGGCGTTACTCCTACACTCACTAAGGTGCTTTGAATCCCAAGAGTACTTCCAGTAGCTATGGCATTACTCCGCCACCCTCCCACACCCACTTCTGCTGCTAAAAGGTAAACCAATATCTTCCCAGAACTCCTAGAGCTTCCTAGAGATTTCGCTTTGGTGTGAAAAACTTGAATGTTGGTGTGGCTGCTAAGAGGAATTTGACCCCTAGGGGGTGATCATACCATACGGTAAAGGGGAAGGTGATGGGAGGGCAAAGAGGAAGACAAGAAACCGGTCCTAAATTCCCAGTTTCAGCCCCAGCTGCTGGGTGATGACACACATGTACCCGTGTGGGTACAATACACCTGTCTAGTTAGAGCCCCCGGATTGAAAGACAAATTCTTTCCTGGACTTGGAGTTTGGCGCCTTTCTGAGGCAAGACGCTGAGAGCAAGTGAACCAGGACCTCATGGGAGGTTTGGGAGTGAGGGTGGGACAGGACAAGACCCCTATTTCTGCAGCGGGGACCCCAGTCTCGGAGGAGACAGCCTTCTCTAGAAAACACTCTGACTGCGTTCTGGCAAACCATGCCTGTAGGAGGGCAAGCAGACCTCCCCAGGGTGATGCAGAAATGGAAGACTAGGCATTGGAGGCAATAAAGTTATACAGATTCACTCGAATATGACAGACTCTCAGTAGAGGTGGGCACCAGCACTGGCACAGCTCTCCAGGGTCACTCCTGGGACTGGAAAGCCAGAGTGGACAGCGCATCTTCCAGTTTCTCCATGAGACTATTTCCTCTCTGGCCCCTTTCTCCTTGAATGAAAGTGGATGGTGAAGCTGGCTGCTCCCTTCTGCTGAGCTGCCAGCAGTCTCTGGTCCTGGGAGCTCTCTTCTCAGTCCCACAGGTGACAGGAAGTTGCCAGCATCCCCAGAGGAGAATGGGGACCAAGGCATGACAGACTGATGGACTGGAAAATGCTTATTAAACAGTCTAGTCTTTAAGGAAAAAAACGTTTTTTTGGCCACACCCATGGCAGATGGAATTTCCTGCGCCAGCGATCAAATCGGAGCCACAGCTGCGACCCGCACCACAGCTGCAGGAATGCCCTGATCCTTTAACCCACTGTGCCAGAACAGGAACTCCAAAAACCCAATTTTTAATGTGTACTTTTCGATGAATTTTGGTAAAATTGTGCACACATATAACAACTATCATAATCAAGATACTGAATATTTCCATCACCCCAGTAAACTCCCTTATCTCCTTCCTAGTTGGTCTCCCCTAACTCCCAACCCCACTGATTGGCTTTCTGCTGCTATGGATTGTTTCATAGTTTCACATAAATGAAATCATCTAGCATTCGCTCAGTGTGTTTTTGCAATTCATCTTGTGTGTGTGTTGGGGTGTGTATCACCGTTTTAATTTCTAGCTAGTATTCTATCGTACAGATTTATCTGTTTATATATTAATAGACATTAGTTGTTTCCAATTTTTGACTATTATGAACATTCACATGCAACTCTCCGTATAGACTAATGTTTTCATTTCTCTTGGGTAAACACTTAGGTATGGGATTTCTGGTGGTATGGAAACTGTGTTCAACTTTACAAGAAACTATCAAATAGTTTTCCAATTGCTTGTACCAATTTACATTTTGACCAACAATATATGAGAGTTCCAGTTGTTCCATATCTTTGTCAACACTTAGTGTTGTCAGTCTTTTTAATTTGACCATTCTAGAAGTGAAGTGGTAGTTGAATTGTGGTGACTGATGTTGAACATTTCATCATGTGCTTATGAGTCTTTTGAGTATCTTCTTTTGTGTAATGTCTGTTCAAATATTGTTCTCATTTTTTATTATATTGTTTGTCATCTTACAAAGTTGTTGAGTTTTTTTTAAAAATACATGTTTGACGTGAATTTCATTTTCTTAATAGCAGAAGTTCTTAATTTTGATGAAATCCAATTTATTGTTATTTAATGGCTAGTACCTTTTGTAGTCTATTAAAGAAATACTTGACCATCCTGAGATGATGGAGATTTTCTCCTACATTTTCCTCAGGCACTTTTATAGTTTTTGCTTTTATGTTTAGGCTTATGATCTATTTAGAGTTAAATTCTATGTATGACATGAAGAATTCTTGAGATTCTTTTTTCTAATGGATATCTAATTGTTCCCACATTGTTGAAAAAGAATTTTTCAGTGAATTACTTGGCATCTTTGCTGAAAGTCAATTGGTCATATAAGTGTGCATCTACTTTAGGACTCCTGATTTTGTTCCAGTAATTTAGAATGTCTATTCTTTCACTAATTATACAGTGAGGTAGTATCAGTCCTTTAACTTTGTACTTTTTTCCCAGATTATTTTGGCTGTTGCATATCTTTTCGCAGTAGCATTTAAACTTTAACATTAACTTCTTAATTTCTACAAATAATCCACTATAATTTTGATTGTAATTGTATTATTTTATAGATCAATTTGGGAAGAATCCAGTCTTAACAATGTTGCCTCTTCCAATCACGGTGTGAGTCTCCATATACCTAGGTCTTGCTGAATTTCTCATGGCAATAGTTTGTAGAATTTGGTGTGCACATCTTGTATGTTTTCTACTAAGTTTATGCATAAGTGTTTCATGTTTTTTGATATTACTGGAAATGGTGTTTTTATTTCAACTTCTGCTTATTGTTGCTTAGTATTTGGAAATAAAATTAATTTTAAATTTATTTTTAAGTTAATTTATATGTGTCACTTTATTAAATTCACTAATTAGTTGTAGTAGCTTTTTTTCTGTATTCCTTGGGGTTTTCTATATTCGTGATCATGTGTCTTTTTTAAATAAAGTAAGTTTTGCTTCTTCTTCCCTAATGTGTATATCTTTAATCTCTTTTTCTTGCCTTATTGCACTACTCAGGATCTCTAGTACAATATGGAATAGAAATTGTGAAAGTGGGCTTTCTTACTTTATCACTGATCTTGCGGGGAGGCACATTCAGTCTTTTTTGACTAACTGGGGTGTTAGCTATAGGTCTTTTGGCTTCCTTTTATCAATTTGAGAAAACCCTCTTATTCCTACCGTGCTAGGAGGTTTTTATCATAAATCGTTATTAAATTTGGTCAAACACATTTTCCACATCGATTAGGGATAAGGGTGACCATACTTATGTTCATTTTTAAGGCATACCATACAACTGGTGGATCCCAAATTTCCTACTGTCTTTCATTAGTGTTCTTCTGTTCTTTTACTTTGTAAAATAACCCTCCTTGAGCTTGTGATCCATCTCTCCTTATTCCTTATGCCCCATCAGACTGAGTCACAGCAGAGGCCCAGCTCCAACGGGCATAGCAGAGCATTTGAGGCAGCAAGACTGGGCTATATTCCAGGTTGTTTCTGCTTAATGAATCTGTTTAGGGTATTGGTACCTCTGTCTCTTTTCCCTCTGTGTATGAAATGGGAAGAGTGTCTGATGCACTTAGAAATATGATCTGACTGGGACAACTTGACCTGAGAGTTACATCTATGAGATATTTGTAACCTAGTGGAATCATCATTGACCTCAAAATAATTTTCTTAAGGGAAATTTAAAATGAAGAAATAAAGCAAGAGAGAGAAGGCAATAAAAATTCTGGAAATACTAGCACTAGAAAAGTTTCTATACATTGTTAACCTAGCTTTCCTGCTCCTGTTACCAAGTGCAAGCTCCTACTGCTCCCTGCACAAGAGGCCAATAAATCAAGAGAGGAGTTGTTGTGACAAGGAATAGTGACCGTACATGGAAAGCCAGCAGACCAAGGAGATGGTGGACTTGTGTCCCAAAGAACCGTCTTGCCCAAGTTAGAATTTAGGCTTCTTTTATACTAAAAGAAGAGGGGAATATGGGTGGTTGTTGCAAACTTCCTAGTGCAAGAATCCTTTTTTCTTGCAGCTGTGCCCATAGATTTTGTCAAAATGTTCCTATAAACCTCCAACAAAACAATTGCTGTTTTCTGTCCTGTAATTTTTTAGAAAAGTCAGAGCCTTGAGAATGGGCTATCATGTATATTTCAGGCTACAGGCAGCATTCTTTTACAAAGGTGGAGAAGCCAGCATGACCAAGCACAGGAAATAGGGCACAAGGGTTAGAGCTAATGGAATTGATCCAATATGGAGTCAGGTATGTTCTTCTCCATTACATTTCTATGTACTTGCAGCCCATTCATACCTGGATATGTATGAAAATAAATGCTCACATGAGAACTAACTGCTATCTAGGTGGCAAAAAGAGAAATGAAAATCATGTTATATCCCTCAAGCAAACAAAACAAACTGTTTATATGATTGAGCTTGGATTTTATATAAATATTACTTCAAGAATCAAGGAAGAAAATAGGAGAAACCTAACTAGAAATTCAAATGCCTGACTTACTTTTCTTGGAAATCTCTGATATTGGATTGCTTCCCCTGCTGGACTCCACTGACATTTTGCAAACATACTGTAGAGCATGATAAAAATTATTGAACACATTTTGTTTCATTTTATTTTGTCTCATTTTGAGTCAAACTAGTATTTAAACCCCAAAGCCTACAATATGCTAAATACACGATGATACAATCATGAACAATTATACAGATGCCTACTGGCTTTTCCTGGGACACCTTTGTTCATGCCAGGAGCTGTCACTGTATGGATGTAGATGAATTATTTTCTGGGAGTAATAAGTGGAGAAAAAGCAAAGGACATCTCACCGGTTGCTTTAACCTTGGAGAAAAGAGAATAAATCTGGTTTTGGCATCTCTCTGGGAAAAGACTATCTTGACATGTACGTAGAGCTCTTGGAGAAAGCCTAGTATGCACTGGCAAGAAAGGGCGAGATTCTGAATACATCTAAATAATCGGCATAGCATTGAAATGTCTGACTATGGCAGAGTGCTCACCAGGATACAAATCATGCTGCGTGCCATGTGCAACACATCACATGTGACTATGACTCCAGTTCACGTAATGCAATGGCTTTTAATGAAGTTTGTGCAGATAAATTAAAGCAGTGTTGCTAAGACTTATGCTCACAATCCAGTTTCGAGAACAGAGCTGACTGGACAGAACGACAGCTGTGATGAAAACAAAAGCGTTCCTGTTAGGTTTGCAGACAGGTCTACATATTGAGTGGCTGATGACTCTCCGCATGCTCCTCCTTAAAGCTGGGGTGACTGCTGTGAATTTTAGCATCCATCCTAACTTCTAAGATTTGTTCTTCATTTGTTCTCTAACCACCAGACACACGCCCCTCTTGGGGGCAACGATGGCAAGGACCCCGCCTACCCTGAGGACACATCATGCGGCAAAAATCACTTCTCATCCCCTCCCTAGCTGGTCATATTTTGTTAAAATATTCCTCACATTGAAATTAGGATTCCTTTGCTAGCTCCCAGATTTTTTCCTTCCAGTAATGTAGGGCAAAAATAAAGCAAAAGGCAACTTACATTTCACCTACTTACGTAGTCTAGAGGATAATTTTCTATGCATCTCTCCAAGTGCTTGGCTCAGAACCCAAGAAAGAGGGTCCCTCTCTTCCTAGGCATCTGTTATGGTCAATTCAGCCCGAGCCTGTGTGAAAATTCTCCGTTACCTGTCTGGTGGGTTCAGCTCTGTTCTGATCAGAACATATTTTTTTCTTCATGATGTTATTCCAGGGTCAAATTCCTAGCTTCCCTTGTGTAAACAAATCGGCTGTGTATAACTTGTCGACAGCAGAAAGCACATCACCGTATATAGAGTGTAAGAGAGGTTTCCCTTTGATGAAAGAAAAAAAAAAAAAAGTTAAATGTTTATAAGAAATTCTGCAGGTCTGGATACCATTAACTTTAAACAATTAATAAAAGTGACACTAGGACACAATAAATTCTAGTTTTCAAAGAAACAATTTGACTTTCCACATTGCTTCTGCCTCACTGGTGTTTGAGATGAAAGGGACAGTAATCGAAATGAAACTCATCAACATTAAAGAAGGCCTCGTGGGGAGAAGCCGAGGGGGGCAGTGGTTAAGAAGTCTGTGGAATCCTGCAACACAGGCAGGGGCTCAGGGTCTGAAGGCTGCGGCCACGGGGACACACATCTACTTATGAGCAGGACCAGGGCCTGGCAAAAATATTCTTTTTCTTTTTAATTCATTCGACAGAAGAAGGTTTAATCTCCAAAGTATACTAACAACTCATACAGCTCAACCACACACACAAAAAAAAACCCAAACAACCCAATAGAAAAATAGAAGACCTAAATAGATATTTCTCCGAAGAAGATACACAGATGAAAATATTCTAAGTTTTAAAAAAGATGAGTGAACCTGCCGTACAGCACAGGGAAGTATATCCAGTCTCTTGGGACAGAACATAATGGAAGATAAAATAAAAAAAAGGAATTTATGTGGATGTATGACTGGGTCACTTGGCGGTACAGTAGAAATTGGCACAACATTGTAAATCAACTATACCTTAATAAAAAATTATTAAATGAATGATGAGTGAAAAATAAATTTAAAAAATTAGAAAGATGAGAGACTAGCAAGTGGTGGAGGAAGTACTTCTTTGCAGCTTACCTTGCTTTGTTCCAATTCCGTTATTTTAAAAAAACAAAAAACAAAAACGCATGCTTTAACAAAAGATATTTCTGTGAACTGACTCTAGAAACCAATGGAAGAATCTATCTATTATGCAAATAAAAAATAATGAGTATGTCACCAAAGTGGTTCCAAGTTTGTGCACCATTCTGGGACTCCCCTTCTTTTTTTATATATTCATATTTTTTATTAAAGTACAGTTGATTTACATTGTTGTGCCAGTTTCCGCTCTGCAGAAGTTATAATGCAATATACTGATCCTTCTTAAACTTTTCCAAAGGATTGAAAAAGGAACACTGCCAAAGACATTTTGAAAACCACCACCACCCTAATACCAAAACCAGACAAAGATACCACCAAAACAGAAAGTTATAGGACAATATCTTTGATGAGCATGGATGCAAAAATTCTCAACACAATTTTTTCCAACCAAATCCAACAATATAGAAAAAAGATCATACACCACGACCAAGTGGGATTCGTCCCAAGTTCGTACGGGTGGTTCAACATTCTCAAATCAATCAATGTAATACACCACATTGACAAAAGAAAAATCAAATAACACATTATCATCTGAACAGATGCACAAAAAGCACTTTACAAAATCCAACATCCATTCATGATAAACATCTTACCAAAGCGTGTATATCTCAACATAATAAAAGCCATTTCTGACAAACCCACAGCCAATATAGTATGCAACGGAGAAAAGCTAAAAGCTTTCCTGCTAAAATCTAGAACAAGGCAAGGATGCCCACTCCCACCACTTATTCACCATGGCATTGGAAGTCCTAGCAGTAGCGATCAAACAAAATAAATAAAATTTCCCCTTCTTTTGAAATCTAAATGGTTCTACTGGCTAACACTTGAATCCTTGGTACATGCCCTGTGCTCATCTTCTGTCAGTCAGTCTTCCCGGGATCGTATCTAATCCTGCCTCCCTCACCCCCTCACTCCTAAAGAGTTAAAATAATCTTTTCAAGCAAATCTAATTGCTCTCCCTTTGTTTCTAACCTTTCAGTCATTCCTCATTACTCTTAGAAAAAAAAAAAAATCCCGAAGTTTGGATCTGCCCTACGGGTAACGCTTTATGGCCCCAACTTGCAAGCACTGTGCCCCCCTTTTTTGGTTAATCAGGGGCTCACGCCACAGGACCGTCTGCCGCAGGGCCATTGCCCATGCTGCACCCTTTCCCTTTGCTTGTTGTGGTGAATTCCCCATGTTTCTCCAGTCTCAGCTGAAGTGCCACGTCCTGAGAAGCATATTCTGACTCCCCAAGTCAGACCAGGTCCCATATCACACTCTCTCACTGCACTTGTATTTCTCCCTTGCTGTCTTTATCAGAGTTGCAGGGGTGCATTGTGAAGGTGACCTTTTGGTTCCTCTGCATCTCCTCTGCTGGACTGGACGCACCGTGAGGGCAAGGTCATCTCTAGTCTTGTTTCCCAGAGTTCCTCCCAGCATCTAGCACAAAGGCTGGCACAGAAAAGGCATTCAAGACATTTATGGGGTGACTGGGTGGATGGGTGCTGAATAAAAGACCAATCTGGCTTGCCTCCGCTGGGCACTCATATTATCCTAGCAGTTCCCACCAGGAGCACCTGCCACATCAAACTGATCTGCCCTCCAGAGGCTATATTGCTGTTGCCTTGTCTCCAGGAACTCTAGACCCACTAATTTAAGCCCCATTTTTCCGTTGTTGAAAATGGCTCCGCCCGATTGTGTTGGTTATAGCAGTGAGAGGGCTGGGGTGATTGAGAGCCTGTGTTCCATAGGCTGTGCTGTACTTAAGGCTTATATTAGTCACAGTATCCTTTCTCTCTCCAAAGTATTTCAAAGCCTACCTTCACAGTATTTCAGCAACCTACCTTCACCATAATTGCATCCCTCCTACATTTTTATGAGTAAAAAAAAAATCGTTTCCATCAAATCTCATACCTGACTTCAATTACTTTCCCCCCTCCTTGTTACTTTATCACATTCCATGAAAATGTAGGTGTCTGGTTCATAGTCTTACTCTTTAACTCAATTCCTTCTGTTATCTGGGGGATTTCAATGTCCTTGAAGCTAATTCATACCAAGCACAGCTCTTGTATCTTCCTTCACCCATCAAGACTAAAGACTCTCCTAGAATCCCTCCACCTCAAAGCAGACTCTACCTGCATCCTCACACACATCTCCCTCTATCTCACACTCACTCCTGATGCAACCGCCCTTCAGCCACACAAACTTTCTGCCCCATATTTTCTCTGCTTCTGATAGTCAGTGTCCTGTACTCTCTCTCCAGACTCTCATCTTTCTAGAAACTCTGCCCCCCAAATTCCCCAAATCTGCATTAATCCCCAAATGCATCATCTCTCCTCCTGTACCTGAACTTTAATGGAGTTAAACTCAACGGCACAGATGAGTGTCTTGGCACTTTGGTGGTCTGCTGTGGCAGCTGAGCCCACAGTTCTGTTTGGAAGGTCTTTCTCCTGTCCTTGGCACCCTGTGACAGGAAACAAGCTTTCACCAAGCTCCTCTCTCCCCCTACCAAACCCTCACCAACACTCCATGAAGATGACATGTTCTCCAACTCTATCAAGGAAATGACAGAGAAGGAATGGGAAAGACTTCATCATTCATTGCCCTTCCAAGTTCAAGTTTGTGTGCAACCCCATCAATCCCTCTGCCTGCCTAAGCCCCATGGGATGATGCCTGCTCATCACTTCTGCTTTTGAACAAGTCTCTCTCCATTCTTGCACCTCCTTCCTCTAGGCATTCAGCCACACTAAACTATGACCTCTTCCTTCTGCCTCTATCTCATTAATGAGCCTGGCAAGCTGGCAACCATGTCTACAGGGGCCCCATGTCCTGCACTGCTGCATAATTCCTTAATCTCCAGCTCCATGTCTGCTTTATCCTGTTCTTCATGACACTCTGGTAGATCGCTGACCCACTTTCAGACACCTGACCATTGGACTTATCTTGCATTGCTTCAGGACACTACTTCTAGACTCCATGCTTTAGTTCTAAGTATGGGTAGCCTCAGGCCCTAGGAATCTGTCAAAAGTGCATAAATTCTGGGCACTGATCTTGCTAGGTACAGGCCTTTGAGTTTCCCCTCACTCAAATTAAAAAAAAAAAAAAGAATATAAGATAAGACACTTGTATTTAAAAAATGCTTTCTTTTGGAATACTGTCTTCTCTCTTCATTCATACTTTCAGAAGGGTCTACATACCTGATCTACTCAGACATTGTTTCATGTAAATGCCTTACGATTTGGTTATTGGCAGGGAAAGGGGTCAGGGAAAAATAAAGGTATGAATAAAGGAAGAAATAGAAATTAAAAATCAACAACTAGACACAGGAGCATGATATGGAGACTATGATGTATTATTCTTATTATTTTATTTTGTGGTTGTACCCATGACATATGGAAGTTACCAGGCCAGGGACTGAGTTCAAGCCACAACTGTGGCATAGGCGGCAACACCTGATCTCGCTGCACTGGACGGGGGATTGAACCTGTGCCTCTGCAGCAGCCTGAGCCATTGCAGCCTAATTCTTAACCCAGTGTGCCACTGTGAGAGTTCCTGTTACTCTTACTTTCTAGGTACATAAGGTAAAATCAAAAACTGGGAAATTTCAGAGCATAAACAAGTGCCCATTACACCTTGTCAAAAATCAAAAAATAAATAGGAATTCCCTTGGAGTTCCCATCGTGGCTCAGTGGTTAACTAATCTGACTGGGAATCATAAGGTTGTGTGTTCGATTCCTGGCCTCACTCAGTGGATTAAGGATCCCGCATTGTGGCTGAGATCCTAGCCTGGGAACCTCCATATGCCGCGAGCGCAGCTTGACAAAAGACAAAAAGAAAAAAGAAAAAAAGAAATAGGAATTCCCATGTGGCTCAGCAGAAACAAATCTGTCTAGCATCCATGCAAATGCAGGTTCGATCCCAGGCCTCACTCAGTGGGTTAAGAATCCAGCATTGCCACGAGCTGTGGTGTAGGTCACAGATGTGGCTCAGATCTGGTATTACTGTGGCTGCGGTGTAGGCCAGTGGCTACAGCTCTGATTTAGCCTGGGAACCTCCATATGCTTCAGGTGCGGCCCTAAAAAGATGAAGGAAGGAAGGAAGGAAGGAGAAAGAAAGAAAGAAAGAAAGGAAGGAAGGAAGGAAGGAAGGAAGGAAGGAAGGAAGGAAGGAAGGAAGGAAGGAAGAAAGGAAGAAGGAGGGAAGGAAGGAAGAAAGGAAGGAAGGAAGGAAGGAAGAAATATGTTAAGTCTATCCCTGGAAAAATATAAGGATGGCAAATAAGGAAAGTTGTGCGTTTTGCTTTAAGGAGACGTGGAGACAAAGAATTCTCATCTGGTGGGCTGGAAATCCTAGTTTATTCTGGAACCTACAAAGTCTACCGTTTCTCATCTGTGATGAAAGAGCCCCGGGCTATGTCATCTCCAAGATCTCTTCAAGACCTAATTCTGTGTGACCTGGGATCATCTTGGCAGACACCAGAGTGGCAACTTAGAAAGCGCTTGCCTAACTTTAATTTCATGTGCGTTTTAGATTTGCATATAATACAATGTTGTTGATTTCCTCAAGGTCAGATAAGTTCGATGAGCGAGAAAAAACTGTTAGCAAAGTGGTTTGTCTGAGATGTCAGTCCATCATCGGCTGCCTTGCCGAAGTTCCCTGGCGGCAGGCTTGGGTCTGTGAGTGGCAGACCCCTGTGGCCCACTGGGAGAACCCCCAGTTGGCAGGGCCCCTTGCTGATGCTGCAGTTAACACAGCCGTCTTTCCAAATCAGTAGTTAAAACCTTCAGGTTGTGTCACATTATCCTCTTTTCTCTGTGCATCTAAAATTTCATGTAGGCTCGTCTGTTGATCCTAAGTGGGGGAGAGAAATCTGGAAGGGAGGACTCCGTGGTCGTGGTGTGGGGTGAGAGGCAGAGCAGAAGGCTCGATCCCATCAGCAGCCTCTTCCGCAGCCACGCTGATTCCTGCGCTTCGGAAACCTCTGCGTGATTTTTTTCCTTTTTAAACACGTTCTCAGGGATTGAGAAGTTTTTCTTTTGCTTTGTTCCTTTTCTCAATCCCACAAATATGTTTCTAGAGGAGCGATTCCCAGACATTCATGAATAATTTTTTTTTTTTTCTTTTCAGGGCTGCACCTGCAGTGTATGGAAGTTCCCAGGCCAGGGGTTGAATGGGAGCTACAGCTGCTGGCCTACACCACAGCCCCAGCAGCACAGGGTCTGAGCTGCCTTTGTGACCTACGCCACAGCTCAAGGCACCAGATCCTTAACCCACTAAGTGGGCCAGGGATCGAACCCGAGTCCTCATGGATACTAGTTCATTACCCTTGAGCCACAAGAGAAACTCCAGTGGAGAGAATAATTTGCTGTAGTGCAAGAATTTTTTTTTTAATCCCTCAAAACTACTAAGATCATCTTCTCCTATAAAATATAACATTATAACACAACATGTAAAATGGAGAGAGGCCCTCATCTTATTTCATGGGACTGTCTCAACCACGGGAGTTGGAAACCTCACATAGATGTATTTCAAAACAAAAGCTATCTTTATTTTTCTCATTTTATCTTAAACTGATTGAAACTTTGCCACAAATTGGCACCACCCATGGAGCAGCATTCTGCAATTACCTTATCCTTTCAGAGAAGATTCCTAGATAAAAACCGAGGGTCGTTTCCTATTCATTATTGGTAATGCTCTCGCATTTAAATGAACTCAGAAAAATGGGATCACTCCGTCCACATACTGTGTGTGTTGGGCATATTTTAATATGGCACATGCTGTCTTGTACTGTGTGTCTTCCTCTTATACATATAGGGAGATCAGTGGTGCTTGCAGGCTCTCCCCGCTTCTACAAAGAAGCAGTATGGGCTGGTTTCATTTCAACTAATTTTTGTTGGTTGAAGGGGGGTCATTGTCCACACTTGTTCACAGACAACGGGCCCCTTATCTCCCAGCCAGAAACTGGGATTAAATCCCATTGCTGAGTAAAGAAATTATTTTTCCTGAGTTAGGTGGATAGACTTTTTATTTATTTGTTTATTTATTGAAGTATAGTTGACTTACAGTGGTGTATTAATTTATGCTATATAGCAAAGTGACTCAGTTATACACACACACACACACACATATACATATATATATATTTACATATACATACATATATATATGTGTATATATATATACACACACATTCTTTTTAATTACTCTTTTCCATTATGGTTCATCCTAGGATATTGAATATAGTTCTCTGTCCTATACAGTAGGGTCTTGCTGTTTATGTATTCTACATATAATGCTTTGCATCTGTTAATTCTGCTAATCCCAGCCCCACTCCATCACACTCCCTTCCCCCTCCCCCTTGGCAACCATAAGACATGTTCTCCACATCTGTGTGTCTGTTTCATAGATACGTTCATTTGTGTTATTAAATTTTTTTTAATTGAAATAAGCTGATTTATACTGTGGATGGAATATTTAGAATAAATATAGGAATGATGAAGTTTGGGAATTCAGTCCTTCTGTGTTCTGTTTCTCATTTCTAATGCCAATAGATATATCATGGTATTTAGGTAAGTTTTTAAAATTTACTGATTTGAAAACCAATACAGTAGATGGGAGCTGAGAATCAAAGTTTAGCTGGCAGCATGACTGATGGCTGTTGAATGTTTTCAGGCCTTGGTCCGGAGGAGGAGGAGTGAGACAAAGAAAATTAAATTGGCTTGCCCAATAAAACAAGAAGAATTCAAAGTTTTCATGGCAGCTTAAAAGGAAGGCAGTGTGAGGGCTTATGGATGAATGGGGAACAGGGAAGGATGGAGGCCAGCTGCGTGGAAGGAGGTCAGAGGCAGGGTCAGCCAGGGAGCTGCTTCCTCTGGAGGACGCGGCCGGGAGACTTCCAGGACCAGGAAGGTCTCAGATGCGCTAGCAGGCAGTTTCCAGCCATCTGCTGTGTGGCTATGTGAGTCCTCTCCTTAATTCAGACTCCTCAGGAAACCTTGCTAAAACTACCATCTTGTGTGGGTAATAGCTTGTGTGGGAAAATTATGGAAAAGTACCCCCATTTCCACATTTGGTTTGATGCATTTACAGTGAGGAAGCAGATGTAAGCAATGAGAATCTAAGGGAAACAGAAAATTGAACAGAAGGAAGATATTAGGAGAGGGAGGCACTGTAAGAAATGGAAAGTCCCTGAGATTCCTGAGAAATACAGGGAGTCAGCTAAATGAGAGATGGCCGCGCAACTCATTTTTATTTCAACATGTTCTCTTAAGATGGAAGACCTGGAAACACCCACACACCTTATTTTTGGGTTGCGCTGGTAATTCATCTGACGTTTCTAGAAATGGCAGCTTTTCCTGACCTGTTGCTGAACCAAATGAGCGATATCTTCAACTTGATGGTGTAAACAGAACCCAGTCTCCAACATCCAACATCCTTAAGTGCTGGGAGAACGTTCCTCGAGTTTTACTCAGCACTCAGAACTTGCTGTAGGAAAATGATTATGGTGATAAGACACCTTCAAAATGAACGGGTTCAGTGCTCAAGTCCATAAAGCTATATATTTTTTCCTCCAAAACTTACTTTTTTTTTTTTTTTGAGAAAGCAACATCAAACAGAAATGTCTGAGATCAAGAACAGGAAATGAGTGATTCAGCAGGCTGGATTTCACCCAAGGAGCTGTCTTCACAGCTGCAGAGAATAGCTGAGAAAAGTTCCAGGGGAACTGCCTGGTACTGCCTGAGAGCAGTCGGCTGGGAACCACAGAGACCTCTCTGCAGCGTGATGGAGGCCAGTTGGAAAGCCCAGCTTAAGCTCCCCAGAAGCATGTCAGCCTGGTGCCGCTGCTCCCCTTGAACATCCTTTAATTACCTCTGAATCCACGTTTGGAGGTGGCCCAGGTGACTCAGGACTGGGGAGCGAGGGAGCCTCTTCCCAGGCGGGCGCATCCAGGTATTTGCTCTGCTCCAAGACGCTAGAGACAATTTGCCCTGGAAGCTGGCATGTCTGTGCTGAATGCCTAGATCCAGGACAGTGCTGGTTCTTGGGGTGGGGGGATCCCCTTGGGGCAGGGCTGGGAGCGCTGTCACCACTGACTGATTTGTTCCCTCTCTGGAAATAGAGTGCACTCAGCAAACACCCAACTTTGCCTGTTATCATCTGATATTTCTATCATCATATATTTCCTTTTTTAAAAAAGATTATTTGAGTATAGTTAACTTAAAACGCGCTGGGTTAGTTTTGGGTGTACAGCAAAGCGAGTCAATTATACATATACATATATCCATTCCTTTTCACATTTTTTTCCTGCATAGGTTATTACTGGGTAGATTTCCCTGCGCTGTACAGTAGGTCCTTGTTACATATCTATCTTATATAGAGTACTGTGTATAGGTTAATCCCCAAATCTTAACTTATCCCCTGCCAAGTTTCCCCTTTGGTAACCGTAAGTTTGGTTTCAAAATCTTTGAGCCTGTTTCTGTTTATGAATAAGTTCTTTTGTATCATTTTTATTAGATTCCACATATTAGTGATCTCATATGCCATTTGCCTTTCTCTGAATTTATTTTTTTTAATTTTTTTTGCCACGTCCCCAGGTATGTGGAACCCACACCACGGCAGTGACCCACCTGAGCCACAGCACTGACAATGTCGGATCGTTGACTGCTAGGCCACCAGGGAACTCCTGTCATCATATATTTCTATTTAATCATTGTCTGATGATTCTACATGCACAACTCCGCTGAGAACCACTTTGGAGGGAATTGCTCAGGTCTGCCTAGGTCTGACCGGGGGTCTGCCATTCGATAAAAGGAATAACCTCCAAATGTTTCTTCTTGAACCCTCTGTGCCTTCATTTCAGCAGGAGAGCAAAACCCTTCTACATCCAGTAAGCATTTCCGGTACTTAATCAGCCCCCAGACTTTTCCCGCACATCCTTCTCCCACCGCTCCCACCTGCACACCCATGGCCAGATGTCCAGATTTTTGTAGCAAACCCTTCTGGTCTCCCCATCATCAGATTTTTCACATTCGCATTTCTTCCCACCCTCAGTTTAATCTTTCTCAAACATTACTTTCATCATGTTACTCTCCTGCCCCAAAATCTTCATGTCTGTTGACGGTAAATTTACAGTATCAGATGGATCTTTTCTGGCTCTTACCTGTGTTATTTTACATTATATGTATTTCAGCAGCTGCATACAACCTTTGCAAAATTAGCTGGGGTATCTAAGCTGGGGCATCTGCATGCAGTATATGTATGCAATAATAATAATAATGAAATTGTATTTTTTTCTGCCATCCAATGCTTCCACAAAGGCCCAAGCTGAGGACAAGTTTTGATAAATACTTTACATTCTTCTAAGTGTCCACGTCACATTCAAGGATTATTAGGAGGTGACCAAAGTGGTCTTATAAATCTCTATCCCAAAACCCAGATATTCATAAAAAGAGAAGGCTAGAAATTTGAAGGGAATTTGCCATAGTGGGGACTTTTTTGTAATTTAGGGATTGCTCGGGTGGTTGAGTGGGGAGTGCCAAGCATTTCTCCTCTCCCAGACCAGGTAAGAGGGGCCTGAAGAAAGCCATGTGTGCAAACTCAAGTTGCCTGAAAGAAGGGATGCCAGCAATTCCCTCTATGGCGAGATGTTTGCCAGGCTACTGTGTCTGCAGGCCTTTTCTAGGGCCACCAGCCAGCAGAGAAATCTTTGATGAGAGAATCCTAGGGATGGTTTTAAGTGTCCCTGAGATTTTGTGGTGTTTGTGAAAGTGGATAGCAATGCTCATGTCTCATGAATCCCGAAGGCAGGAGACTGGATTGAATGGCCTGCAATGGTAGCATGAGAATTGCAGCATGCAGCAGCTTGGCAAGGATGCTTGAATTTCTCCAGGTACCCAGACACTGAAGGCAGCCTCCAGACTTTTTAAGGTTGCCTTTACGAGGAGGACCCCTTTACGGGCCCAATGCCAACTGCAAGTCTTTGCGGTTAGGTGGGGTTCCTAGGGACAGGGCTTGAGGATGGATGTTCGAGAGCGGAAGAGAAGAAAGCTGGAGTGCAAGGCATCTACGGCAGGTCTGCACGGGGCTTCTAGAGAAACAACACATGCACCTCAAGAGACAGGTGGCCTTAGGCTGACCCATGTTGACCAAAAGCATCAGCAGGAAGGGTGAAGTTAAAGAAACAACTTTTTCTCTTGGCTTTCTAGGCCCGCCCTAGCAGCATGTGGAGGTTCCCAGGCTAGGGGTCGAATTGGAGCTACAGCTGCCAGCCTAGGCCACAGCCACAGCAACTTGGGGTCCGAGCTGCATTTGTAAGCTGCTCCACAGCTCCTGACAACGCCGGATCCTTAACCCACTGAGCGAGGCCGGGGATCGAACCCGCAACCTCACGGTTACTAGTTGGATTTGTTTCCGCTGTGCCACAGTGGGAACTGCAATAGTACAGAGAGGCTTTTAATAAAGTCTGACAGCCCCATATTCTACGTATCTCTAACCCAGAGCCAACTAATTGCAACCTGTTCTTTTTCTCTCAAAAATTTTTAATTGTAGCAAAGTGCACGTAACAGAAAAGTCACCTCAACTATTTTAAGTGTACAGTTCAGTGGCATTAAGTATATTCACATTCACTCTGCTGTATAACCGATTCTGTTTCGTAATTTCATTTTGGTTGCTTCCATGTAATTTAAGATATTTGCTTCGTTAAATGCTGGTTTTATTTATCACCTGAAGATATTATCTTTTTTACTTCCCCCTAAAGCACACACCTTAAGTTCATTTATTTGATTATCACCTCCTTCAACCCAAATAACTCTGTAACTGTTTCAAATGTGACTCTAAGACTGTTCATTTCTTTAGGAGCTTAACATTTAAACAGCCACGTCTTTACTGTAAATGGTAGGAAGCATCTCCATCACTGTTTCTTTGAAAGACAAATAGACCTCATTTTCTAAAGTTAAAACCAGTTTATTTACCAAACCATCGCATCATGACTGAGTTAAGTTTTGGATTGTTTTACTGGAATCCCCGAGTGACCCAAGGTTATAGGCAGAAGGCCAAATTTCCGTGTGTTTATTTCCCAGCCTAGCTTTATGAAGGTTTCTAAATAATGTCAGCCTTTTTCAGTGGTGTCACATTTGCCAGGAAGGTTCAAGCGTTAGAGATGCTATGTGTGCCCCTGCTGGAAAGTTATGATGGCTTACTATGTTTTGTGTATTCCAGTCATCCTCTGGGGAATTTTGGCAGCATTTGTATTTGCATTTCTTTTGCAGAGACTCATTCTTGGTTCCTGATTTCTGTTTCCTGAATTTCATGTTCTCCTCTTTTTGGTTAAATTATTTGTTTTCTTAAGGTATATTCTTTACTAGCTTTTGTAAGAATAGGTGCATGAAAGGCATATCTTCTAAGTCTTTGCATATCCGACTTGTTTTTATTTTGCATGTATACTTAATGAAGAGTTTGGGTATTTTTGATTGTTTTGAATACAATTCATATAACATAAAATTCATCCTTTTAAGGTGTGCAGTTCAATGTTTAGCCTATACACAAAGTCATGCAACCATTGTTATTGATTCCAGGATATTTTCCTTATTGACTTGGTGTTTAACCTTTATGTATTTCTGGATCTAGCCTCTTATGTAAATTCTTAGGAAAAAGGACTACACATCCAATATGTGAGGCTAAGCAAAAGCAGTTGCTCATTTATGTATTCACTAAGAGGAAAGGTAAATGAAAGTCTGGAGACTTCTTCTGATGGCTTAGTGAAGCAAGCAGCCATGCAGGGGAGGTCCGTGTGATGAGGATCTAGGAGCCGAGGGCAGTCTCCAACCAGCAGCCAGTAAGAAGCAGGGATGCCCAGTCTTACAACTGCAAAGAATTGAATTCTGACAATAATTTGAGTGACCTTAGAAGAGGATTCTTCCCCTACTGGGTGTCCAGATGAGAAAACAGCTCAGGTAACATTTGGAGTGCAGTCTCGTTAGATCCAAAGAGGAAGACCCGGTTTGCTAGAAACCATGAGACAATAAATGTGTACTGCTTCAAGCTACTAAATTTATGGTAGTATACGACACAGCCACAGGAAATCGTCTTTTATTGTAATTCCAGTGAGTACCCCGCCATCCTGTATTTGGGGCAGCCAGTCTTTATACAGCCTTTGCCAGCACCGATAATGGGACCTTATCCATGGAAGAAAAGTGCCCAAGATGTTGACATGGATTTTCTTCCAACTTTTGAAAACATCAACATTCTTCATATTCTTTTGAAGAACAATAGCCTGAAGGTCTAAAAGCAAATCTGCGGGGTTGGAGTTCCTGCCTTGGCACAGTGGGTTAAGAATTCCACTGCAATGGCTTGGGTCATTGCAGAGGTGTGGGTTCAGTCCCTCTCCCAGCAGTGGGCTGAAAGATCTGGCATTGCCTCAGTTGTGGCGTAGGTTGCAGCTGTGGCTCAGATTCACCCCCTGACCCAGGAACTTCCATATGTCATGGTGTGGCCATAAAATTAAAAAAATCTGCAGAGTCAAGACATGATGAATGTCTTCAGGGGTTTTTCCCTCTATGGAAAAGGCTGGGAAATGTAGAATTGATTTTAGCAGTGTCACTGCTAGGACTGATAATCTGAGAGACAGAAGGTATCAATCCCACCCTCCCAGATATAATAGGCAACAGCTTGATAGAGGGCACAGAGCATAATATTTTGGAGTCTGATAGTCTTGGGTTCAAATCCTACTTCTGCTGTGCCCTGACTTTAACGAAGTTCATCCCCATGATTAAATCATCCCAAATGGAAAAATGCAGTCAAACTTTACCTTAAAATTTTTCTGTGATGAGTAGATAAGTAACTTGTAAATCAGTTAGGATGCATTGTCACTTATTACATGCTTGTTTCCTTTTATAAACTTCCAGTTCTCACCCATTCATGGTCACACAGTTAACACTACACACAAATTTTGTTTTAACTTTTCCATCCTAATTACAACAGTGCTTCTCCAGAAAGCCACTGACCCAGCCATGACTGGGGCTTTTTTGCAGCACAGCCCACAGAGAATTGGCAGAAGTTTGGCCATCCAGGTGACTTTGGGGCTTGCATCTTGAGCTTTGTGGCTAAACAGGAAACAAGTATCCAAAGGGACAAAATGCAGGACTCTGTTTACCTAGGGGGATTTGCTTTTCTATATTAAACCCTCCTGTTCTCGGGTTTCTAAGAGTCTCCTAGGCAGCAAAACGTGAGACTTCACCTTCCACTTGGCTCTAGTCTTGAACTTGTTAAGATACCGAGGACTGTATGTCTCTCGAACTCATGAAATGGGATAGAACATGCTGGAACATGATAGAACATGATAGAAGAAGGAGGGCCCTCACTGCCTCAGTCTGACCTCGTTCTGAGGACCCTTTTATACTTCCCAGGGACACATTTTCCTGAAGCTCTGTCGCTGAGGTTTCGGAGCAGAAGGAATAGCAGAAACAGCACTGAGGTGGGGAAATATTTGGAGTGTTTGAAGAAATAAAAGGAAGACAATGTGTCTGAAAAAGAATCAATAAATATTAGCATGGCAGCAAAGGAAACTGTTGCGGTAGAAGGAGGCCCAAACTAAATAAATACCTGCAGGTTGCGGGAAGGGGGTTGAAAATTTTCTGAATTGTAATGAGGGTTTTATTTTTTTACCAGTTTAGTCGACTAAATAAACAATGAAACTTAAACAACAGAGCGTCACCGATAGCCTCCGTTCGCCATGCCCCGGGAAGTCGGTCTCTTTAGAGTCTTCCTCTTAGTTGGGTTAAGACTTAACCACCATTTCCTATGTCTTACTATGCTTTTTAATAGTTTTCTTCTCTTTCTCTTTCTGCTGCATTCCAAGTAAATCAATTCAGTTGTACCTTCCAGTTTACTACCATTTCAGTTGTTTAATCCATTGATAATATTTTCCTTGAATATAATAATTACATCTGTTTCTAAAATTTTAACAAATCTGCCCAACAGTTTTGTGTCTCTTAGTAATGTTTCATAGTCTATATTTGTTTTGAAATACTTTATACATTCTGACTTTATATTCTAAATTTTATAATTTTGACACTACTTTATATTCTAAATTTTATAATTTTGACACTACTAGGCCTTGAGAGGCTCTGATCTTTGTTCTTTAGCTGCTTCCTTTTCTTACAGAGGACTGTTTACTTGAATATATGGAAACAGATTATTGTAAACTCATATCTGGTTGAGTGTGAGCTGTGAAAGCACTAGTGATAATTGGCTTCAGAAAAGATACTGTTTTGTGTTAATACCCTGTTAGCATTTTAATTAAAATACTTGGGCTTGGGTTTTCCTGAATGCAGGTAGTGTGTGTTTGAACTCTAGATCTGTAGAAGAGTAGGCTTAAGTGATAATCATTGTGATTTTGTCCCATTTGCAGCAGAAGAGAAAAAGTCATTGTTTCCTTGTGGGCAACTGTGTATTAATCAGAATAGGCTATATAATGCTGGGTAACAAACAACTCCAAACAATTTACACCACACTCTCAGTGACTTAGACCAAGTTAATTTCTTTTGCAAAGCCTGATGTGTATCCAAAAAGTACTTCAGGGGAGTTGTCTTCCATACAGTGGTTTAGAATACATACTACTTCAGTTCTGTGGTTTTTTCCAACTTAGTATGATGCATCAGAATTTACCACAGTAGTGGAAAAGAGCTTGGTGGAATTAAGAACCAAGAGTTCTACATGAAGTGACCCAGATCACTTTCACTCCTAGACTGTGAGGCACAGCTGTTTTCAGCCACTTGCAAGAAGGCTGGAATCTTGTTCCAGCAGGGGAAGAGAGCCAGAAGTATTTGTGAGTTCTAGATACATCTACCACACTCTCCTTTGAATGGCATTGGATTCCTTTTCATCTCTTTTGAATGTCCTAGTTTAAAACAGAAGACCCAGATTTAACTCCCTGACCTTGTACAGTCCTGTAGCTTAATCTTTTTGTGCAAATGTTAATCCCCTAAATTCTATATTCTTCATATTAATATTTGGCCCAGGGCAGTCTTCAAGTGTATAATTATTAGCTATTTGATGCCCTGTTTTTCAGTTCAGTACTTTCTTCTTTGGACTGGGGATTGAAGGAAATCTTTGGGGGGTTTCTATTTTCTTCTTGTTAGCTCCCCAATTAATTTAAAAATATGTCCATGGTAATTTATCCAGAATTCGAGTTGTGTTAGGGGCGCTTCTGAGAATATCCAGTTGGTATTACTTCCAGAAGCAGTGCAAAAAAAAAAAAAAAAAGAAGAAGCTTATTTCCAAATGGCAAATGACAAAAGCATTTGAGACCAATAGTAGGCCTCTGACTTAATAACAAGTTAATGAAGACCCAGGCACTGCTCTGTGGTTATCTACAGCCTGGTGCTGGAGTAACTGGCATTCACTTAGATCGACTTTGACATAACACAGAATGATGCTACATGCTTAGTCCTAATGTGATAACTTTTTAGGGAGTAGGATAATACGTTGATGCTAAAGGATTTAACAAGGAGCTAGGAAGAGCATGTCCATCTACACACGCAAACTTTAGAGAGCTGTCTTGGAACTGCATGCTAAGAAGCCAGTTAAGGGATGCAAAATCAAACTTGTACCTGAGAAATCTAAAACTGGGGAGCCAATATTTACAATCTCAGCGAAGTCTCGGTTGAGCTCATAGTGCTCTCACAGCTCTGCCACATCAGAACAGCTTCCAGGGAATAAGATACTGGCCTTTCTGAGGTCAGGCCCAGATTCTCCAAAAGCTTTTCCTCCCGCTTTAGAGCAGCCCCCCTGCTCTCACCCACAGCTCTTGACTTGATGTCAGAGGTCCTATTCTACCCAGTGTGTGTATGTGTGTGGGGGCATCATAATTCTCCTTCCTAGATTGTTCTGAAGTGGAACCATCCCTAGGCCATTTTTTTTTTTTTAATCCCTGCCTCTGAAGGTAGTCTCATGTGTCCTTTTTCATATTCCTGGATTTATGGGAGAGAAAAAAAAAAAAAAACTAGTGAAAGTACAGACATTCTCAAATATTTGTAACCCAATTCTCTAATTGTTTGGGTCCCTGATTTTCTTTCTAAGAGGTTAACTGGGATCTAGATTATTCTCTCTGATCATATAGCAGAGAAGGACTTACCAGTATTCTCCTTTAGATGTGACCGTGGTCCCTCCCTCCAGGAATTCCCCTTCATCTGGGCAGGCGCTGGAAAATGCTACCAAACTCATGTGAGCGTTCAGATTTCCGAGGGCCAGGAGATTAAACTGAGTCTGATCCGTTCCACAGAAGCTCCTTCCCATGAACATTTCTTAATCACATGTTTTCTTGGGATGCTGTTGGAGAGCCAACTGGCGTAGCACTAAAGAGCTGGGCAAGTTAATTCACATGCTGAATGGAACTTGGTAAGTGGTCACACCCACAGGTAAAAAATTAGGAGAAAAAGCCAGGAAATACCATTTTCCTTCCATGCAGGTCTATGCTGGAATGTGGAGAACTGATACTGGGAAGAAATTAGCGGGCTCTGCATTTCTATAATTGTTTAACAAACAGCTATCCCAGACAATTCCTGGCCAGTTTCAGTGCCTTGTTAGGCAACTGGAGTGGGAAGGTGAGAAAAGCAATACCTGGTGTCTGCTTACTGCTCATGAGTAAGACAAACATGAAACAAATTAAGTACATAGTTAATGGCAACAGTTTAAGTACCGGGAGGAAACATTGCTGTTTTTCCTTTTCTGGATCTTTCTAAACTCTTCTGCTTTTCATTTGTTTATAGAACTCTTTTTCAATTTCACATGGGGTTTTCCTTCCCAATGGTGTAACTGTCATGATAGAATTCAAGGTCATGTTTAGTGCAAGTATGTGGGTTCTGGCCATGCACCAAGTATTATTTCAGTGCTGCCGCACACCAGAGATGTCCGTCCCTGTGTCCTTAAGGGAAAATACAAATACAGGAAAATGACCAGCCAGTGGCACAAGGAGAAATTTTGTTTTTTGGCTGGGGCTTTTGGCCCCAAACCATAGTGTAGAACCCTACAAAACTGGCCTGAACCATGTGTCACCCTCCTGTGCTTAAACCTCTGTGAGCTGGGGGATGGCCAAGCATTGCTGCACGCTCAAAAAACATTGATTCAAGGAGTTCCCACTGTGGCTCCACAGTAAAGAACCCAACTAGTATCCGTGAGGATTCATGGTCCTTCCCTGGCCTCACTCCGTGGGTTAAGGATTCGGCGTTGCTGTGAGCTGTGGCATAGGTCACAGATGCAGCTCAGATCATGTGATGCTGTGACTGTGGCGTAGGCCAGCAGCTGAAGCTCTGAGATTTGACCCATAGCTTGGGACCTTCCACAGTCCATAGGTGAGGCTAAGCAAAACAAAAACAAACCCAAAAAACACTGGTTCAAAAACTCTTGAAAAGTAACGTAAGCCTTTGCTGAAATTCAGGAAGACATAGCAAAATTTTGAATTACTTCAACAAGTACACAGTGTCCTAAAATTCTTCACAAACGCTATCTCCCTTACATCCCTCCCAGAGGGTTATCTTTCCTAATCTCTCTTCTTTCTCTTCCCATTTATTCCTGCGTCCCCATCAGAACCCTGAGGTCAGCCCTGTAAAGGCTTAGGGTTCTCTGTCTTTCTCCTGTGCCCCTCTCACCCAGGCAGATGGACTGTTTGGCCCTTACTCGTATAAATCCCATTGGAAACTTAGCATGTCTTTGTCAGTCCTGGCTCAGTTGATGTCAGTCTGGCACTTCTGCTTGGCTCTTCCACAGTCTTCTTGCAAGGTCTGGCTTAGTCTGCTAGCAACTGGCTCTCACTTCAGATCTGGAAGGCAAGCTGGGGGAAGCCATTTTTCTGAAGGACAACCAGCAGTTGCAGGTCATTGCATGGTCAGAGGTGGATCTTGACAACCACCCACTTTGGCAAATGAAATCACCAGTGGCTACTGGCCCAGCAATTCCTAAGATTCACTGCAGTTTCGGGGCCAGCACTGGCAGCCCCATCTCTGGCCCTAGCTCCCCCTGTGCCTCTGTTGGAAGTGAAGACTTTGTTCCTAGTACAAAAAATCCTTCCCACTTGAAAAGTCTGTAGCTGTGGCTCAGGCATTGGTTTACCTGAAACAATCCCTTTTATACTTGTTTTCCCCAATTAATTATCAATAATGTCCCCTTTTGCTCTTGAAGTGTTCCAGATTGAGTGATAAACTATATGACGACTTTGCCTAGCAAGTTCTTGTTTCTCTAACTGAATCCTGCCTGATATAATACCTCCTCTAACTCTCCAGCCATTGGTTGAGGTACAGGAAACAGGGAGATCTGTGAATTCTTCCTTTCTGTCCCTGTTACACTTCAAATGATGTGTCCTCAAGTGGAAACCTAAAGCAGCCTCTGTGAAGCCCACTTGTGCCTCTGGTCCCAGGCTGGTCCTGGGTGTAGCAGGGTCAGCCTTCAGAGAAATGCCACCGAGCTCTTTTTATCTGAAGAAGAAAGCCCACACCCACATGTTCTGGGAAACTGCTGCGTTAGCTCCTCTGCTGGAAATGTGGCTTGATGACAGGTCTTTGAACTTGACCAAACCGGATCATCAACTCTCTCTGTCGGGGGTGAAGAGAAAGGAATGAGATGAGAGAGATGGTCTTGACTTCCCTCAAGAGACAAAAGTATATGCAGTTTTATGCTGAACTGTTTCCCTCTTTGCTGACAAGCCAAGTTCTGGTGGTAGGAGACTCATGGTAGTCAGACCACAATAATTTCAGTGATAAATGATGAGCTCAAGATGATATGTGCTAGGAGAAAATTAGTGAACAGCCATTCCAAATGCAGCTGGGTGTCTTCAAAATGTATTTCACAAGGGAAAAAGGAAAGAGTAGAAGATATTGAAAAATAACGTCAAGGAAGACACCTTGTTTCATTTTTGTGAAGTTAGTTATATTCTTTTATTTAGTTTTCATTTAGTCGGTAAAGAGCATGAATATAACTTGCTTTACTACCCTTTAAGAAGCATTGTCTTCCATAAATTTTGCATGTTGCAATACACTAAAGTGATAAGTTTATATTTTTACCACCACAGTTTAATGATTTTTTAAGTTAAAAACACAGGCAACTATGGCTAAGGGATAAAAAGAATTATCAGGGAGTTCCTGTTGTGGCTTAGTGGTAAAGAACATGACTCGTATCCATGAGGACGCAGGTTCAATCCCTGGCCTCACTCAGTGGGTTAAGGACCTGGCATTGCCATGAGCTGTGGTGTAGGTCGCAGATGCAGCTCAGATCTGGTATTGCTGTGGCTGTGGTATAGGCCTGCAGTTAAAGCTCCAATTCGACCCCTGCCCTGGGAACTTCCTTACGCTGTGGGTGCACCCCTAAAAAGACAAAAAAAAAAAAAAAATTATCAGAGGTAAAGGGAGCTCTCCAGTCCTCTGTTTTTTTAAAATTCTGCATGAATTTATTTTTAATTAAAGTATAAATAATAAAATTGTGCCAATTTCTGCTGTACAGCATAGCATTGCTGTACCTAACCCTATGTATATGTACATAAATATAAATATATATGTGTGTGTGTATATATATATATATATATATACACATATATACACATTCTTTTTCTCATACTATCTTCAATCATGTTCTATCTCAAGAGATTGGATAGAGTTCCCTGGGCTGTACAGTAGGGCCCCATTGCTTACCCAGTCTAAATGTAATAATTTGCATCTATCAACCCCGGTGCTAGCCCAGCTGTGCTCTACAGAGAGCCCAGGAATCACAGCTGGTCTGAATGCCAGTGTACATGCCGATGCCATGTACGTTACTTGCAATAGCCAAGATAAGGAAGCAACCTAAGCGCCCAGCAATAGATGAATGGATAAAGAATACGTGGTACCTATATTCAATGGCCAATTACTCAGCCACGAAGAAGAATAAAATCTTGTCATTTGCAACAACATGGATGAACCTAGAGGATATAACGCTGAGTAAAATAAGTCAGACAGAGAAAGACAGATTCTGTATGATGTCACTTATATATGGAATCTCAAAAACAGAACACATGAACAAACTTACCCGTAGATAGAGAACACAGTGGTGTATGCCAGAGGGCGGATGGTGTGGAAGGAGAGAGAAATAGTTAAAAGAGATTGAGAGGTACAAATTCCAGTTGCAAAATAAATGAGTCATAGGTATGAAATGCACAGTGTGAGGAATACAGTTAGTAATTATGTAATATCTTTGTATCATGATTTCCTTTTTAATTAACTGGATATTGCACATAAAGCTATAGCATACCCTTCTGTTTTGATCATTCATTCTTTTGTCTTTCCGATTTTTAATTCCCTAACTCTTTTTGTCCCCTTATCTCCTTGTCCCCAGCCATTGACCACCAACATTTCCTTAGGGTTTTGTTATTACTATTAGAAATGTGTATCATGATGCTTGCACAGTACTAAAAACCATAGAATTATACATTCTTCAAACAAGCAGATTTTATAGTATCTGAGGTATTCCTCAATAAAGTTGTCATTAAATAACACAAAAAAGGAAATATTTTTCAAGCATTCAATATATGACCAGTTTTCTATTTGTTCAATTTTTGTTTGCTTGTTTTGCTTTTTAGAACCATACCTGTGGCATATGGAAGTTCCCAGGCCAGGGGTCAAATCAGAGCTATAGCTGCTGGCCTATGCCTCAGACACAGCAACACAAGATCCGAGCCGTGTCCGTGACCTACCCCACAACTCACAGCAAAGCCGAGTCCTTAACCTACTGAGCGAGGCCAGGGATTGAACCTGTATCCTCGTGGATTCTAATTGGATTTGTTAACAGCTAAGCCACGAAGGGAACTCCCGTTCAAATGTCTTACATGGGTTAGAAAATTTTAAATTCCCGCAGAGCTGTGTGATAGTACTATAAATATTCCCATTTCTCAGATGAGGAAATGGAAGTAAAGTTGGGTTAAGCAAGTTGCCCAGGACCTCAGTCAGTAAATTGGGAAACGGGGGTTTAAACCCTTATCTCTTCAAATCAAAAGGCTGTGCTTGCTCTTTCTAACTCTGTTCTAATGCTTCAAATTAAGGTCATTTATGAAAAAAATCCATACAGGATTTACATTTAGTGATCAAACCATATGGTTACCTTTTTTTTTTTTTTTAAAAAACCATATGGCCATAGTGTCTGAAGAAAGAAACTGCTACTAACTGGCCTGTGGTCTTGGCCAAGGTCTGGACACACTGCTGTGAGGTGGTCAGCCTCCTTGGGAGAAGTCTTTCATTTTCAGTAGAGAAAAAAACAACAACAAAAAACAATACTTGAATCATCGCTTCCAGGATTGCCAACCCAGAACGTTCACAAAGAGTGAATTCACTTATTTCCTCTCTTAAAAATAAGAGTTCGTAGAATTAATCTTTCTGGAAAGTGGCAACAGAGATTCAAAAGAAGCCAGAACTCTTCTCTTTGTAGGGAGATAGCTGGTAATGACAAAGAATCAAAGCAAATTTAACCACCAGGAAAGGTTTTGGTAATAAATCGAAGGTAGGGGCAACCCAGGTGGAAAAATTGCTGTGCGAAAACCCACGCGTGTGCAGCTAGGTACTCTGCCACTGCTGAGAGCACAAGCACAGTCCCAATGAACTAGAAAGTCCTCAGTGGTTCTTATACACTTACAGTGAGTTTTTTTTTTTTAATCAGGATTTTGCCAGTTTCTGATTGGTCATGCCCGAGGCATGTGGAAATTCCCCAGGCCAGCGATTGAGCCCACACCACAGCAGTGACAACGCCAGGTTCTTCAGCCGCTCCACCCCAAGGGAGCAGCTACAGTGAGTTTTTGATTGAGTTTAGAGGTTTCAGTGTGGGGGCAGATGGGTGGGGCATGAGCCAGGAAAGGACAGTTTGGGACAAGATAAGGGAAAGCCTTGCATGTACACACTATTCATTTGGGGCATTGTTTTGAAGGTAACAAGGACCCACTAGAACTTTTCTTTTCAATATTTAAAAACGGTGGTAAAATACACAGAAAAATGTACCATCTTAATGATTTTTATGTGTTCAGTGGTATTAAATACATTTATAATGTTGCACACCCATCACCACCATACACAGCTCCTTTCATCTTATGAAACTGAAGCTCTGTATTTATTAAATAGCCCCCCCATACTGCACGCCTTCCCCAGCCCCTGGCAAACCACCACTCTTTGCCACTTTCTGTCTCTATGCTAACATCATTTTTTATGTATTTTAACAATAAGTTACTTTTTATAGTGTTCTGATTTAGAGCAATAGAAAAATGTTATTGAACAAATGCTTTCTAATGTGTATTCCCTGAAATTAATTTAATTTGATTTTTGATTAAATATTTTCCTACATTTTTTACATCATTCAAGGATGTAGCTTTGTAGTAACTTTTGACAGGGACTGTGAATTCTGCAGTTTTGTCCTTTTTCAAAATTGTTTTGGCTCTTTGGGGGTCCCTTGAGATTCCATGTGAATTTGGGGGATGGGTTTGGTATTTCTGCAAAGACCTCACAGGGGTTTTGATAGAGATTGCATTCAATCTGTAGATCGCTTTACGTAGGATTAACATCTTAACAATACTAAGTCTTCCAATGTGCTGTATTTATAATTGTTAAATCCTTTTAAAGTTTTTCATCAATTTTTTGTAGTTTTCATTCTCTCTTTCACCTTCTTGGCTAAATTAATTCCTAAGTATATTTTTTGATGCAAGTATAAATTGAATTGTTTTCATAATTTCCATTCAGATTGTTGAATTTTCCTGTAGAGAGGTGGAACTGATTTTGAGTATTTGTTTCCTGCTACTTTGCTGAAATCGTTTATTGGCTCCAACAGTTGTGTGTGTGTGTAATCTTTACTGTTTTCTATATATAAGATTATATCATCTGCAAACAGATAATTTTACTTCTTTCCAATTTGGAGGCCTTGTTTTTGTTTTTTGTTTGTTTTTGCGTTTTGTTTTGTTTTGTATTTTACCTTTTGCTTAACTGCTCTGGCTAGAATTTCCAAAATGAAGTTAAATGAAGTGGTGAAAGCAGGCATCCTTGTCTTGTTCGTAATCTTAGAGGAAAATCTTTCAGTCTTTCACCATTGAGTATTATGTTTGTTGTGGGTTTTTCATAAGTGACTTTTAGTATGTTGAGGCAGTTTCTTTATATTCCTAGTTTGTTGCATGCTTTTTTTTTAATCACAAAATGTTGTTGGATTTTGTCAAATGTCTTTTTGTCATCCATTGAGATCATGTTTTTCCCTTTATTTTATTAATGTGATGTTTCGCATTGATAAAAATTTTTTTTGATGATAAAAATTCTGGAATTCTTGCATTGAGAAATAAGTCCTATTTGGTAGTGGTGTATAAGCTTTTTAATATGCTGCTGAATTTGGTTTGTTAGTATTTTGTTATAGATTTTTACATCAATGCTTATAAGAAATATTGTTCTGTAGTTTTCTTTTTTTTTGCAGTATCTTTGTCTAATTTTGGTACCAGGGGAATTCTGCTCTCGTAGAACAGATTAGGAAGTGCTCCCTCCTCTTGAATTTTTGGAAAAGTTTGAGACATATCATTATTAATTCTTCTTTACATGTTTGGTAGAATTCACTACTGAAGCCATCAGGTGCAGAGCTTTTCCATTTCAGAAGATGTTTGATTACAGATTCAGTCTCTTTATTAGTCATAGGTCGATTCAGATTTTCTATTTCTAGTGATTTTGTCTTGTCTTAACAGGTGTGTTTCTAAGAATTTTTGCACTTCACCTAGGTTATTCAATTTTTTAATATATAATCCTCATAATACTCTCTTATAATCCTTTTTTATTTCTGAATAATTAATAGTAACATCTCCATTTTCATTTTTGATTTTAGTAATTTGAGTATTCTTTCTCATTTTATTACCCATCTAAAGGTTTGTCTATTTTATCTTTTCAAAGAAACAACTTTTGTTTTATTGATTTTCTCTATCGATTTTTCCATTCTCTCTTTTATTTATCTCCGCTCAGTTTTTTATTATTTCTTTTCTTCTCCTAGCTTTGGTTTAGTTTGGCTTTCTTTTTCTAGGTCCTCAAGTTGTAGAGTTAGGTTGTTGGTTTGAGATCTTATTTCTTTAAGGTGAGTGTTTATAGGTATATAAATTTCTTAAGTGTCTTGGTATGTTGTATTTTTGTATTCATTTATCTTTAAGTATTTCTAATTTTCCTTGTAATTCTTTCTTGATCACCTGGTTGTTTAAGAGTGTGTTGTTTACTTCTCATGGATTTTAGACTTTTCCAATTTTACTTCTGTCATTGGTTTCTAACTCTGAAAGATATTTTGTATGATATTTATCTTTCAAAATCTATTGAGATTTAATTTGTGGCCTAGTGGATGAACCATCCTAGAAAATGTACCATGTACACTTGTGAAGAATATATATATAAATGCTGCTGTTGTACAGTCTGTTCTGTATGTGTCCTTTGGGTCTAGTTAGATTATTGTGTTCTTTAAGTTCCCTATTGAGTTACTTATCTTCTTTCTTGTTATTCTATTATTTAAACTGTTCTTAGTTGTTGACTCTTTTTATTTTAGTACTTTTTAGTACTTTTATATGTACTTGTTTGTCTTATTTCTAGCAAGATATTATCTGTCATCTTGTTTTTGTTCCTTGTATACAATCTATCATTATTTTCCCTCTGGCTGCTTTAAAGATAGTCCCCTTTTTTCAATGCTTTTGACCAAATTAATAATAATGTAGATTGCTTTCTTTCTCCCAGGTATCCTTTCTTTCTTTCCCTTTCTCTTTCTTTCTTTCTTTCTTTCTTTCTTTCTTTCTTTCTTTCTTTCTCCCTCTCTCTCTCTTTCTTTCTTTCTTTCTATTTTTTGGGGGGCTGAACCTGCAGTATATGGAAGTTCCCAGGTTAGAGCTACACCTGCCAGCCTATGCAACTGCCACAGCAATGCCAGATCTGCGACCTACACCACAACTCACAACAATGCTGGATCCCCCACCCACCGAGTGAAGCCAGGGATCAAACACGAATCCTCATGGATACTAGTCGGATCCATTTCCACTGTGCCACAATGGGAACTCCTAGCTTTAATTATTTGTTTACAGATTTATTAATTATGGTATAGTTTTCATTTTTCTTAAGCTTTGTGTTTGTTTGAGGAACTATGGGTTTATAGTTTTCATCATTTTGAAAAATTTCAGTCAAAATTTTTTTCCCTTCACATTGCTCTCTCTCCTACCGGGACTTCAATTACATGATCAGAGTTTTTCCACTTCTACTACTCACCCAAGTCCTGTTAATTTTTTAAATTCTTTTTTCTCTTTATTTGTATTTGAATACTTTTATTGCCATATCCTCAAGTTTACTAAACATTTTATTCTTCAACATCTAGTTGTCATTTATTCCATTTGTGTATCTTTCGTCTCATTGTTATATTCACCTCTAAAAGTTGTTTTTTAAAATATATCGTCCATTTCTCTACTTATCTTTTGAACATATGAATTACAGTTATTTTAATGTCTTTCTTAATTTCACGTCTATGCCAATTCTGGGTTCTGTTGATTGGCTGATCACTTCATTAAGTACTGGATTTTCAGGTTTCTCTGCATGCCTGACAGTTTTTTATTGGATTCCAGACATTCTGAATTTTACTTTGTTGGGCGGAGGTTATCTTTGTATTTCTATGAATATTCTTGAGGTTTTTTTGGGGGGGTGGTGGTGGACAATTTACTGGAAAAGAGTTTGATTCCTTTGGGTCTTGCTTTTAAGATTTATTAGGGAGGACCAGAGCAGCCCTTCATTCAGGGCTAGCTTATTTTCCCCATTGGGAATGCAAGACCCTTTGACACTCTACCCAATGTGCCCTGAATCATGAGATTAGCTGGTTGGACTAGACTAGACTAGGCATTTTTCCTGGTCAGGTTTTAGTTACCTCTGATCTTTAAGGTGGTTCTTTCCAGGCCTTGGGTATTTCCCTTACATGATTGAGTTGATTAGCACTCAGCTGAATACTTGGGGGTACCCTCTTCTCTTGGTGCGCTGTCCTATGTATTCTAGCCACTTTGCCTCGCCAACTAAGGGATTCCACCAGGCTATGCACAGCTTCTCTTGTCTGTGCCATGATTGGAGGACTCTCTGAAAACAGTCAGTTGGGTCACAAAAAAGAACTCACCTCATTTGTTTTCTTAATTCCAGGAACCACTGTCCTTCATTGCCTGATGTCAACTGTGTTGAAATATGTTGTTTCACATACCTCAGGTTTTCTGTGTTTTGTCCTCTTAAAAAATTGTTTCAGTTGGGAGGGTAAATCTGTTTCCTGTTTCCATCTTGGCTGGAAGCAGAAATCACTTCAATGTCTTTTAACTTCTCTTTCATATTTTCCATATCCTTATCATTCCATTTTACATTCTGCCTGTGTTTATTTAATCTATGTAAACTCTTCAATGGATTCTGAGTTTCAATGGTTATATATTTCACTTTTAGGAATTCTTTCTTTTTAATGGTTTCCATTCTTTCTCTTGCTATCGTTTTTCTTATTAATTTTAAACATGCATATGTTGTTAATATTATAAAGATTTATAAAGCTTTTTCTGTGGTTTCTAGATTGTAGAGCACTAATTTTCCCTTTTATTGTATGTACAAAGTCTCTTTCGTGGTTACTTACTTCATGTGATTTGACTTTTTTAAAAATTCTGAATGTCTGTGTTTTTTATTTTGCTTAATTTTGCTTGTGAATTGGAGGAGTTGCTGTCTCTGAGTGATAGATGTGCCTCTAAAGAACAATTTTCTATTTTCTTCTGCAAGATCCCCAGATATTCCTGGATTTTTGGACAGGACTTTATTTTAATGACCAGGTTAGTGTTTACTGAACCATATATGCAGTAGAAATTCTGACCCTACACTTGCCTGTTGTGCAAACTTCTATTTGATTTCTCCCAGGACAGATTTTTCTTCTTCTTGTGATGTGTTTCTTCCCTGGAGTCTACATATTTCAGTCTGTTCTATCTTGAGATAATAAGATTTATTGGAATACTCTACCCTTTTATCTTCTTTTATCCTTAAAGTCCTTAAAATTATAGTTTATACTCGCACCTACTCATTTCTCAACAATCAACACTGTACTAAAATACCTTATTAAAAAATTTTCAGGAGAGCCATTGAATGGCCTGGCATAGTTTTCATCCTCTTTTATTTCCAGGGCATTTGGTGCTGCTGACCCCCTTCCATTTACTGAGCACATACACTCATAGCCTAACAAGGGTGAATGCCATTTAAACAAAAACTCTGCACTTAACCTTCTAATGAGTGTGATATAATATACATCTGTAAGGAACTAAATGTTGATACTATTCCATCCGGTTATGGATACCGGTGGGAAAAAGCAAAAGGAAAATTTCAAGGCTTTTGCCAATTCTTTCATATTGCTCAAGGGTAATGTAGTAGATGACACTTTGTTTAGCAGAGTATGTTTATGGGCCTTTAAATATGTAAATACAGGCCCAAAGCCAAGGGAGAGGTGAGGGACAAAGTTGTTCTGAATAAGAAAGTGAAAGGAATGACATGTTAGCAGGGAAGGAGGAAAGAAGGGAAACTCAAGAAACAAAAAGACATAGAGAAGATGGCAGGAACTCGAAGGAGACAGGAAGAAAGCCAAAACAACTTCAGACTGGATACCATGCAAATACTGGCCAGTGAAAACCTTGCTGTCAACTATTAACTTATATCAGGGCTGGGGGGATGGTGGGGCGGTTGCAGAGCTAGTTTCTAGAAGCTAAAGGAGATCAATGTGCAAGTGAAGATTTCAGGGGGCAAAATGACTCAGGAATCCACCAGAAACTGGTCAAGACTCTTTTTTGCAAGATCCACACTGCTTCAGTCAGATTCCTTAACCGAAGCAACCACAAGAAAGGTTTATTCTAGAAATAAGAACAAACAGTGTTACCTCAAATCTAGACAAAAAGTTTTATCTAGACCAGTACAAACCAACAGAACTTTCTGAGAATGATCTCTATCTGCATTTTCCCAATATGGTACCTTTTAGCGACATATCGATAGTGATCACTTGAAGTATAGCTAAAGTAACTGAGAAACTGAATTTTTAATGTTCCTTAATTTTTAATTAATTTGAATTTAAATAACAGATGGTAACAGTAGCACAAACCGTTTTGGTAAAGTGCTTTGTGGACCACATAGGGTCTTTGTTGCATATTCCTTGGTGTTATTTAGTTTTGACTTCCTTTAATTTATTTTATTTTCACAACTCTCTAAAAATATAAAGTATTCTTAGCTGGAGAACTGTACAAAAACAGGCCACAAGACAGAGTTAGCTTGTGGTTCATAGTCTGCAGATCTCTGGCGTAATCACCTAACTTCTCAAACATTTGAAAAAAAAAAGTTTTTATATTGTTAAAAGTAATCATTAGATGTACTTTAGTAATCTAAAATACATCCAGCTTTAGATGTGTTACTGGTCTTTCTTATTGTTCTAATAGAGTTTTTTGCAAACTGTATTCTGTGGTATACTTATCCATTTTAGGAAATTTCCATAAAGAAATTATTCTGTGTTTGAATGGGTTGGGAAATACTTGATACTCAAATGCTACTTTTGGGGCGGGGGCTGGGCCTGTGGGATTTGGAAGTTCCTGGACCGGTGATCGAACCCACGCCATAACTGTAACCAGAAGCACAGCAGTGGCAATACTGGATTCTTAATACACTGAGCAACAGGAGAACTCCTTAAAACCCTATTTTTTAAGATGTCTAATGCCCATCGATGGATTAAGACTCTAATGAACCAAGGCAAAATATTGGTTTTGCCTTGACCTGGGTTTTCCATGCTTCTTTGACCACCAGGCATCGGCATGCAGGGTCTGTGTGGGTACAAAGTGTGTACGTAGTTCATGTATTGTGCATAGCTGCATGACATGTACATGTGTGTAGTGTGTATGTGTAGGTGTGTACATCCGGGGGCGGGGGGGGACGTGTTTGTAGCATGTGACACCTATTGATATTCTGCCGAATGAGTGCTCCGCAGAACCCACCTTGAGAAACCCTCGCTGAACCAGCTTGAGACTAAAAATCTTTCCTCAGCACCCCGAGCAGAGGCCTAGGTAGTAGTTAAGGGCTCTCCAGCAGGAGTGGGAGGATTTATTCCTTTTGAACTAGTTTAGAGAAACTGTCATTAGGACTTTTCAGCAAGGGCTGATGAGGTCAGCTCAACCTGGCGCGTTTGCAGATTTAAGTAGTGGGTGGAAGAGGCTGCTGCCTGGAAGGAGGCTCCGTGGGCCCCTCAGGCCGGAGTCAGCTTTGATCCACACACCACACAGAGCACAGCAGGCTGTGGGACCCAGACAGGCGGCTGGTGGACGTGGCTCTAAAGGGACTCTGGGACCCTTGGAAGAGCAATGAAAAGTCACACTACCTGTGCGAGGAAATGAAAGTTCTTGGCCACTTTAATTGAGGAAACGGAGAAATGGCTGGAATTCCACGGAGACTAAACAGCAGATTTTGAAGATAACACTCAGGAACCATAACTGGTTAATAAGGAGGAAATACCGCCCCGAGGGCCGGAGAATTGAAAGACACCATTTCTCCGCTAATCGTTGGAGAAGCAAGCTGGGTACAGAAAACGGCACTCAATTCAGGGGCCTTCAAGGCACACTTTTAGCTTCTCTGAGGATAAAATTCCTACATCCTTTTGTTCAGCTTTATTTTCCAAGATGCTGCGGAGCCAGAATAAAAGTGGGGTTGACTTACTCAAAAGGCCTGGGTTTGTGCGTGGCCGGGACAGGCACAACCATCCTCTGCGAACTTCCTCCTTCCTTCAGGATATCTGGAAGCAGAGCCACGGCTTCCTAAGGATGTGACTTCATATATTTACCTCCTGCTAAAGCCATTTTCATGTCTGCGTCTTGCCTGGTCTTTTCGTTCTTTTCTGCAGATGTTTATAGCAACATTCTGTCTCTACAATGGCCCAGTTATGCTACACTTATTTCTCCTCTTGATGCTTTTTAATAACATTTGAGGCAAATGGGGGGCGAGTGAACAATTTGCCTTTCTTGGTCCAGCACCGATGGTGGAGAGCTAAGTCTGTGCCTGCCTCTGCTCTCCACATCTGCTGAGGCTGCCCGTGTCTTGGAACACGGGCTCTGTGCCTGAAAGAGCCCAGAGAAGCTGAAGACCCGGGCCCGGCACATTTGGCCCGTGGTTGGGTCGGGTCCAGTGGAATGGGGACCGGTCAGCTATAGGTGAAGAAGGAACCGGGCGTGTCATACCAGCACACATGCCTCCTCCCACAGATGGTTGACCCACCTTTCTTGGGTGTATTCAGGTTTCAAGATGAAGCTAATGAAGCTAGAAATGCCCTTGATATATAAAGGGACACAACTGGTGGTGAAACTTCAGATTTGCTTTCCTCGATGACTCATCAAAGGCCCTGAGAGATTTGGGCATCTGAGTGACTGATCCTAAAGTCCAGGGAGAAAGAGAATGCAGGAGGCCCGATGCCAGGGCCAAGTCGTGTTTCTTAGCTGGAAATGCAGTGTCAAATGAGCATCTTGCACGCTCGTCAGAGTCCGTGACTGGGTACAGACAGCCCAGCAGCAGGACTGAGTTCAAACAAAGAACACAGGATGGCTGTGGGGCTGGCTGTGGCAGAATTCCCACTTCGACATTGAGACAATCTTCTTGCTGTTGCTGGGTTTTATGACCCTGATGTCATTGGACGCTGCCGACAACAGAACTGTTATATCACCAATGAAAGGGCCTTAAAACTAACTGAGGGACCCCATTATGCCAAGACTGGAGCTTGTCATAAAAATCATCAGTCATTGATGCCTCTGAGCTTCTGAGTCGTGCCTTGAGGGAAAAGAACTGTGAAATTTGGGTTCGATTCAGTTGTTTTGATCTGGACTTCTTTCTGAATAAAAAGAATAAAACTGGCCATATGTGACCTTGAATTTCAAGGAAATCAAATCATTCAAACAAGAGAGAGTAGCCTCTTGTCCAACAATTCCACCATTTCTCAACATCAGGGTCTGCCTGGCTAAGTTTTACTAGAGTTGAGAGAATTGTAATAGTTGCATTGTTTTCCTGGTTACACCCCCCAAATGCATTGCAGATTTCCTCAACTGAAATCACTCCCTGCCATCAATGTGTTGCTGGAATGAAGGGCTGATTTCAGCACTGAAACTACACCACCAGTGGGAACGGCATCTGGCAAATCAAACAGTGATAATAGGCTGACTCCTTTCTTTCCGTCTTATCTATTCATTCCTTTCCTAGACAGAAATTCATCAAGGAGCCACTGCGTGCCAGATTTGCACTAGGATCTGGAAAGATGATGGAAAAAGAGCTCATTCTTGCCTTCATGGAGCTTTGAATTTTTGGAAATACGCTTTTCTTTTGTCCCTTTACCTCCAAACGAAATCATTTCCCCAGCCATTCGGTGGCAGAAAATATTATCCTAAAAGATGATGGGTAAATAACAGAATCTGGTCTTAAAAAAAAAGTTCATGGAATTCTACATAGTACTTTAAATAAATATACAAATATACAAAGCAATCCTCTCTGTGTAATATACGTGTAAATATTCTGACCGCCCGGTCACAGATGAGGTTCTTCTCTGTACACGTGTGGAGGAGAATGAGCTTAGAGACAAGGGAGGAAGATGGAGGATTGCAATGAATACCAAAATAATTTAGTATTTTAGCTGGGTCCTGGGTAAATTGGTATTTGCTATATATAATATACACTAGAGTATATATGCATAGGTACACATATGGTGTATATGTGTTTATATATGTGTGTATACATATATATACACACAATATGTGTACACATATACACGTATGTATATATAATACATATCATAGAATATTTTGAACTAGTGGGTCCATCTGTATCTGCTCTTCACTGCAGCCTTATCCCCAAACGCAGTTCTCTGAAACACACCTGTCATTTCCATAATATTTTACTTTTTTATATTAGCCTCCTCCTTTCTTTCCCAGATCTACATCTCCAGCCACAACCTTTAGTTCAAAATCTCCCTGGCAAACGAGAGAAGCTTTCCGGAAAGCAGCAAGAGATACCATCAGCCCATCTTTGCTCACTTACTCACATTTAAGAGGGAGTAGTGAGGGGGTTCCCACTGTGGCCCAGCAGTAATGAACCCGACTAGCATCCATGAGGCTGCGGGTTCGATCCCTGGCTCGCTCAGTGGGTTAAGGATCCAGCATTGTGTGTGTGGCTATGGCGCAGGCTGGCAGCTACAGCTCCAATTCAACCCCTAGCCTGGGAACCTCCATATGCTGTGGGTGCAGCCCTAAAAAGACAAAAAATAAAAATTAAGAAAAAAGAAAAAGAGGGGATGGTGAGAAGTCTGAAAGCAACCTCAAGAAGTACCCAGTTCAAAGAGTTAATATTCATTTGCTATATTTTGCAAATTGCAGAGTGGTGGAGAAGCTGAGATACAATGGAGAACTAACGCTCACCATATGAGGGCCAGAGTGAGCTTTATGCAGCTACTTGGGATTTCCCAACTGGAATATTCCCATGAAATTTTATGCAGGATTATTCTGGTGAGGGGGAGGGGCAGATTGTTCTTTAATTATTGCTGCCATGCTGTGTTTTCTGCATTTAAATTCGTATTAATTGTGTACTTTACCTTGAGTCAGTTCCACCCAATTTTGAAAATAATAATGATAAAAACATCCGTTTTTCCAGTAAACGATTATATGCTCATCACAGCAGTAGAGAAATCTGACTGGGCTAGGCCATGATACCTCTTGTTCTGCCTGTTTAATGACTGTGTGAATTCTGAATGTCTGAGCTGCTGTTTAAGACAGACATTGAATTTGTCCAGACCTCAAACCTACCTTGACTTTTTCTTTTTTCTTTCTTTTCTTTTTTAGAGCCACTTCCGAGGCATATGGAGGTTCCCAGGCTAGGCGGTCTAATCAGAGCTACAGCTGCCGGCCTACACCACATCCACAGCAACACGAGATCCGAGCCGCATCTATGACCCACACCAGCTCACCGCAACACCAGATCCTTAATCCACAGAGTGAAGCCAGGGATCGAACCCGCAACCTCATGGTTCCTAGTCAGATTTGTTTCTGCTACAGCACGATGGGAACTCCTTTTTGCCTTTTTTTTTTCCTACCTTGACTTTTAAGGATTTTTAACACAGCTGATGTATTAATGAGCAACTTACGCTAAGACTATACTTCAATCAAACTTTAAAAAATGGGAAAAAAAGACTATACTGTATGGACTTAGTATTCTTCGAATGATTTAATTTAAAAAAAGAGGTAATTCAGATATCTACTACTTCTAAAAATAATGCCCATAAAGATGCCTACATAATACTTAATAGTTAAATTATACCCCTATGTCTTTTTCTCTTTTCCTTAATAAGTTTTAAGAAAAAGAAAAGGCATTTTCATCCATGATCTAGAATTGATTTAGACATCCGAGTAGACTTTTTATTTGACAAGAGTGGATTTCTCCTTGTGCAATGGTGATGGAATGAAGGTAGACAAAGGCACATACTTTTTAGAAGAGTTAAGAACCACTGCCGCCCAGGAGGAAAAAGCGTAAATGTGTTCAGAGGATCCGTATGAGCAGGTAAGCTTCAAGAGCCCTTGTAAATCTGAGGTCCTGCGAATCTAGAGCAAAGCATCTTGGTGCAGGATCCCGAGCACTAGGTAGAATTTCTCAGAAATGCCCTTAAAAATAGACTAGGTCTAAATAAACCTGCCTACCTGTGTCCTAAAAGACAGCTGGACACATTACCATCCTCGTCTGTTACCTTGGATTCAAATCCATCTCAACAAATATTCACATGTGCCCGCTTAAGGGAGTGGGCGGGTTAAGCATTGGCGGTACCAGGAAAACGAGATCAGACCCTTGCCGTGGAAGAGCTCAAGAGTCAGGCTGGTGACAGATCCTCGCGGTGCCCTGAGGAACAGACAGTGAAGCCACATGGTCTTGCTGAGCTGTCCACCCAGCAGTTAGGGGGGCATGAGAAATCTGCACAGTGACAACCACGGGGAAGTCATCTCCGTGAGTCATCGCGGTTACAGCCAACGTCATGTCAGCTCCTTGCTTCAGCAGGTGGATCATTTATATTTTCCCTGGAAGCCAACTGCTGGTCTAAATGTTGGGGTTGATTTGTTTTTCTGTAGCAGGGGAGAAGCTGGATTTCCCAGACGTAACTGGAAGACGCCTGAACTCCAGTGGAGGTCCAGGCACAAGCAGAAAAGGATGGGGAGCTTTTGGAATTCTCTCTCTCCTACCGTGTGCAAATTTTGTGACCAGCTGAAAATGCACTCATCTTTCCAACATTCCAACCCTGAGAGAAATCTGCTTCCCCGTGAGGCAACTCTTCGGGCTTTCTGATCTTTTGGTCTTCGGAGGCTGGCCGTTAAAATTCAGGACATGGCTAAGAAGGCTGAATCATAACGTACCTTATCTTGTCTGCACACTGGTAGTGTCTCTCACAGCTAATGTTTAATCAGAAAACACGTTGAGAGTGCTTGAAAAAGAAGAGTAGTACCTGTTGACTATTTCCATGCATATCTTAGTCTGGGAAAGAAAGATTCTAGGATCACCAATCAAAGGATATAAAAGTATGAATATGTGACTATTAGGGTGCAGAAGGTTTAAGGGAAGTTATCCTCTATCTACTTGAGGACAAGTGTTCCAACCCTATAACAAAATGGACTTTCGCCCCTATATGTTCTTTTTCCCTTGGAATTGGAGTCATAGTTTTCTGGAAAGTTCTGTAGGATCTGTGTGTCATAAAATGATACTAAATATGAGTGGGCTTAAAATCATAAATATAGGGGACATTTTTCTGGTTAATGATTATAATGACTAGATCAGCAATGTTACTACATTATTTTCACGGGGAGCAAAATAAGCATGATGGCAAAGAAGGAATCACCCGGGCTCAGTGATTTCTTACTCCGGCTTACATCTTACTCCCAGGTTGCAATCTCAGGGCTTGGCAAATTCAGACTTCCATGGTCTGGCAACCGCTTTCACTGAGGCAAGAGAACCAAACAGCTGGTTTTAACTCCGGTCCAACACACTTCTGCTTGCTGGAGCCGCACTAAATAAGCCTTCCCCCACTTCCTTTTGGCAGTAATTAAGATATGTGTAAACAGCCATATTATCTGTCCTACACGCTTTCCTCTCTAGACAGAAAGGTCTAAGTGATAAAGCCATTCAGCCTGTTCTGGGACGCCCTTTCCTGTTGTGTCTTGACAGGGGCTCCCATTATGATTAGTATTTTTTAATGGCTATACCCATGGCAGGAAGTTCCTGGGTCAGGGATTGAATCCAAGCTGCAGCTTCAAACTACCACTGGATCCTTCAGCCCACTGCTCAGGGCTGGGGATCAAAGCCACGCCTCCACAGCAATCCCAAGCTACTGCTGTCGGGTTCTTAACCCGCAGTGCCACAGAGGGAACTCTTTGACATGAGAGCTCTCACTTGACAGCCCCCGGTGTGCACCACCAGCAACACCCACATTCATGGCCAGCTAAACTGGGATTAGGAGCCACCCAAGCCACAAACTCCTCCGCTGCTACCTTCCGCTGTCCCGTCAACCTTTGAGTGTGTCCTCACGTGTGTCAAGCTGATTGTAAAGCTGAGGCTCCTCACACTGGTTTATGAAAAGGGAACCCCCAAACTTCCAGTACCAATAAGTTTAGGGTGAATAAGCTTGATAGAAAAATGGGAAGATTTAGCATTAAAATGTGAAAGCAATACTCCTAAAATTTACCCAGATAAATATGACCTTATTCAAATCCAGATCATAAGTCCCAGGAGTATTCTAGAACTGATTTAATTCCACCCTTTGGTTTGGGAGAAGTCACAAAAGCCAGAAGTAAATTACAACAGGACAGTGGTTTTGAAGAGCCACCCACATGGCTATGTGCAGAAAGACGTGAGGACAAAGGCCCTTTTGTGTCCCAGGCCGTGTAAGTTGAGTAGAGAGGTGAGCGGGGGGCCTGGTCTGCAAAGATGTCGGCATCAGCGCTTCCACTTTCACCACCGTAAACGAGATGGAGTTCTGGGCTCTGTCCCAGCTTTGCTGTCACTAACTTGCCTTTTTATTTGTACCCACCCTGTAATTCCTCTGGGCCCCATACCGGTTCATCACATGCCTGTATAACAAGGGACCGTGCCAGAAAAACTGCAGTGATTTCTCACATTCGAGCTTTTATTCTCCATGGTTCTTGGGCTGAGTCAAACGACACGAGGGAAGACAGCAGTTATTGTACAGGTTTCTTTTTGCCTTTTTTTTTATATAGAGCCGCACCCGCGGCACATGGAGGTTCCCAGGCTAGGGGTCTAACAGGAGCTGTAGCCGCCAGCCTTCGCCACAGCTACAGCAACGCGGGATCCGAGCCGCGTCTGCAACCTACACCACAGCTCACGGCAATGCCGGATCCTTAACCCACTGAGCAAGGCCAGGGATCGAACCCGCAACTTCAGGGTTCTTAGTCGGATTCGTTAACCACTGAGCCACGAAGGGAACTCTGAAGAAATTTTTTTTTTTTTGTCTTTTGTCATTTTTTTTTTTTAGGGCCGCACCCATGGCATATGGAGGTTCCCAGGCTAGGGGTCTAATTGGAGCTGTAGCTGCCGACCTACACCAGAGCCACAGCAATGCCAGATCCTTAACCCACTGAGCGAGGCCAGGGATCGAACCCACAAGCTCATGGTTCCTAGTCAGATTCGTTTCCGCTGAGCCATGACAGGAACTCTTGTACAAGTTTCTTTTCTTTTTCTTTCTCTCCTTTATTCCCACCAGAGACCCTTCTTCTGGTTGCAGAATCAGGGCAAGTAGTCTAGGGGAACACTTCACCGGTCGTCCTGGTCTTCTGACTCCTTTCCATTCAGTCTTCAGAATTCCTGGCGCCTGCTCGCCCGGGCCTGCTTCATCTCCGAAAGAGACGCCAGGCGGTCTAGTTGACCTGGTGGAGCATCACGCCGCTGGTGGAAGTCAGGGACCACTCTCTACGGGCTCTTCCCCCCTCAGCCAACGGGGGCCTCCTCTTCTCCCGTCCTACCCCCTTTCCTCGTGCAACACCGCAGCCTTCACTCTTCTGGTCTTGACATCTCCACAGGGTTGCATCTGCCAGGGTTGTTCCTTCTCACTCCTCTTCATCCCGGAAAGTCCTACTCGCTGCTAAGCTTTCACTTAAATGCCACTTCTTCAGGGACGTCTTTCTCAGACCCCTCTCTTGATTACCATCCTAGGGTAAGGACTCTGTGGGGTACTCTTGATTTCCTTCCTAATGCCCGTCTCAAATGTAATGATATGGTTGTGCATGTATGTATATGTGTGCAGTCAGTTAAAGTCCAGTTTACCTCTCTAGACTATTCCGTGGTGGAAGGGTGATGTCTATTTTGTTCAACATGGTACCCCAATACGTAGCTAAATGTCTACTGTAAAGAAAGCATTCCATCGATATGAATTACATGGACTTTAAAATTTCCATCAAACTGCTAGGACAGCACTGTGTATTGGAAATATAATGTAAGCTGCAAAGGTGACCCACATATATAATTTAACATTTGTAATAGTCTTATTAAATAAGATAAAAAGAAACAGGGGATAGGTACTGGTTCCAGGAAAGCTGGAATAAACACACTCCAGCCTTCTTCTCCCATTGACTGCAACTATAAATGCTGGACAGAATGCTTGGGGCAGCTATCTGAGGACCCTGAAAAGAAAATAGCAGCAGAGAGACTGGAGGAGAGTCTGTATTTGAAGTACCATTAACCTCACACGGAGCTTACTGTTATTCTCCTCCAGTGTCCACCTGGAAGCCACTTAATGAACACATTCCAAATCCTGGAAGGGAACCTAAAAAGCACAGAAGGTTCTCTAGGAGGAGCCTTCCTTCTGACTGAGGGCACTGGAGCCTGAACTCCTAAGGCATAAAAGTGAGGGAAATCCCTCATTTTGTTTTTTCTTTTTTTTCTCTATTCTCTCTTGATCCAGCCCCCAGCAGTCTTGTGGCAGCAGAGCAGTAGCAGGTAACAGGAACCTAAAAGAGTCAAAACTCTTACGGAGGTGTAATTTGCAGTCATCATGGGATTTTTTTCCTTTTGGGATTATGACTGTGTGTGTGTGTATGTATCTACTAAATATCTTTGTTTTCTTTCCTCTCATCATATAACGTAAGATGTATTGACTTTTATTGTTGTGTTTAAGTACTGTTAACTTTACATTGTGGTATTCGAATTATAAGCTGTCAAGAAGCATGCACATCATCTAAGAACTTTGTATCTTGTCCTGAAGAAAAGTTCAGTGTGCTTTCAGTTTAACAGAGGGTAGTTTTATCATGTTAAGTGGTAGTATGACTTGGTTATGTTTTCAATCCTTTTGCTTTTTAGGACTGCACCCATGGCATATGGAGGTTCCCAGGCTAGGGGTCTAACAGGAGCTATAGCTGCCGGCCTAAGCCACAGCCACAGCAACGCGGGATCCGAGCCGCGTCTGCGAGCTACACCACAGCTCATGGCAACGCCGGATCCTTAACCCACTGAGCAAGGCCAGGGATCGAACCCACAACCTCATGGTTCCTAGTCGGATTCGTTAACCACTGAGCCACAACGGGAACTCCAGATTCGAAGACTTCGAGTAAAGCAAACTACTCTCCATATGGTGAGTGGGCTTCAGCCAACCAGTTGAAGAACCTAAAAGACTGATGTCCTAAGGAAGAGGGGACTCTCCTTCTAGAGGGAACACTGACTTTGAAT
>PVHT021183645.1:1077523-1107705 GCA_004024745.2 Catagonus wagneri
CCCTGGCAGCTCTAAGCTTCTCTGTAGAAGACTTTGAACCTGTCCTGTTTTCTCCGAGTTTCCCTTACAGCCCCACCTCTTTGCTTTGAGCCCTGTGGTTAACTCCATTTTCAACTCAGATGCTTCCCAGTCCCTCTCCCACCTGACTCTAAGGTTCAGTCATTTGTTCTCTCTAAACTTGCCTCCGTGGGATGGAACTTCTCTTATTGCAGTATTTTTCAAATTTCAGTCAGCTGCACCCTGCTTCAAACCTGTATCCTTATTTGGTTCGGCATCTTTCCTTAACTCCCCTCCCTTGTATTTCCTATGGGACCTGAAACACATAGAACTGAGTTCATCATTATTTTTGGTTCTTGACGGACCCAATCATTGGTCCGATGGAGGCTTACTATTCATTATTTTGTTAGCTTCTTAATCACTTCCAATATGTGATACATGTCTATAAACCACCACTCCAGACAAAGCCAGGGCCTTGACAATAAACCCAACCCTGTGATCCTCTGCTATAACCTCCCCCCCTTGCCCACTGCCCCCTGAAAAGCATCTTGCAACTGTGTTCCTCATTTGGTTGCTTGCTTTTCTATATAGTCTCATTTCATCAGTATGTACACCTAAAATATGCACTCTTCACTTTGTTTTTAACCTTAAAAAAGAATCTAACCGCATGCAATCTGTTTTTATTACAGTTGATTTACAGTGTTGTGCCAATTTCTGCTGTACAGCAAAGCGACCCAGTCATTCATATACACACATATTCTCTTTCTTATATTATCTCCCATCATGGTCTGTCCCAAGAGACTGGATATAGTCCCCTGTGATATAGAGAAGGACCTCATTGCTTATCCATTCTCAACGTAATTGTCTGCATTTACTAACACCAAACTGCCAGTCCAACCCTCTCCTGAGTCTTGCTTTTTTTTCATTATATGACTTAGATTTATCCATATTGTTCTGAGTGGCTACAGTGCATTCATTTCAGTCATTATAGAATATTCTATTATGTGAATTCACCACTGTTTATTTTATTCATCTACTTCTCTGCCGTTGGGTATTTGGGGGAGTTCCATGATTTTGCTACTGTGAAGAGGGCTGCTGTGAAACTTTTTCTGCAAATCGCCTGCATTCAAGTGCTAAGATATATCTTGGATATGGTCATACAGGTGGAGTGGTGGCTCTTTAAGGCAGGCAAATATCTGATGTAAGGAGGCATTGCCAAATTTTTTTCCAAAGTAGCCACACCAATTTTTTTCTGCCACCAGGCACTAGAGGCATCTCCGTCCACACCCTCCTCAGTGCCAGTGCCAGACTTGTGATGGTTTACAACAATAGGAGAGGTGGAAAGTCTCACTTAAAAAATAATTTTAAAGAGGAATTTTATGTTTTTAACCAGAAATCGAAAACTTGCATCACTTGTTACAAATAGGAGACCATGAAAATACATAATAAAACGAAACCAAAAATCACGTTCAAAATCATCACCAGATACCCCTACCTACTGAAAGCAATTAGCCTGAGGTCGCTGTTTCCTTTATTAAAAGGGAAAGCTGGCAGATAGTAGAGGGAGAATTAGAGTCAGTGACTCAGCAACAAACTCAGATGGTCTGACAGAAAGAATGTGGAAAAGGAAATGACTTTTCTCATTCTGTGATTTACCGTATTTAATTCTGAATACTCTTGAGTCTTAAAATCATCTGCATTGCCACCCACACATCTGCCCTGATTTGGTTCCCTGCAGTACTTTCTCCAATACTCTCGTGAATCACAGACAATCCTGGGAGGTTCTCAGGCATTGTCAACAGTGCCAACTTGTAATACGGATCTGTTTGAATAAATTCCTGTTCTCTTTGATATCAGGAAAGAATTCATTCCTTGGCTGGACCTAAAGAGGACAGCAAAGTCTGTTTGGATTTACCCTTCTTCTTTAATATTAAGAGATTCACATACAGCAGAAATTGGCCCAACATTGCAAACAGACTATACTCTGAAAAAAGATACAGAGAGATTCATGTTGTCCTTAAGCGTTCTTAGTTGAATATTCTCATGTCTGTCTGAACTGTGTCTAATCTTTGTGTTATTTTTAATGTTTTGTATCACATATGTTTTAATACTGTATACTCTCTCAAATGTGCATGTTCAATAAATGATGCTTTAGAAAAATGAGTTTTCCAAAGTGAATGAAAGAATGAATAAGTGAACGGAGGCAGAGATTAATACTACTTTGCTTTGTTTCCTCACTATCCTATGTAGTTACCTCATGTCTTTAACCTAGATTATAAGCATCTAGAAGATAGGAATTACCTTCCATTAAATGTGTATGTGCTCCCTGGTCTTTAGCACAACGTTGGATGGTAGACATCATTGTGTGAACACTTGTAAAGGAGTGTGTTTAAGTGAAAACACCCTCTAAAGTAATGGCAGGAAAAGTTGGAAATGACAACGATCTCAGAAAAAGGTTGCCAAATTTTGCTTGAAGACTCAAAACTGAAATTCCAGGTTTTATTAAATGTAAGGAGAGAGCTGTGTAGTGGGAGACATGCTTTGTTAGACAAACACGAGTTCTAGTTCAACTCTGCCAACGATCAGCTGTGCCATCTTGGGTATGATACTTAATTTCCCTGGTTTGAGTGGTTAGCGTATAAAATAGGACTCATGAGTTCTTCCACATTTGACTGGGTTAAATAAAGGCAAGGCATGGGCTACATAAATGCTTACATACTGCTGATCCCCTTCCCCCAACTTCTCAGAAGGTATTGTTTCCTAGGTGGATTTGAACTTCAATGAGAGTTCCTTCCCACACATAATAATTAGCATTTATTTTCATTCTGGTTGGATTATAGACAAAGGATTTGAGTACCGAGTCCATTGCCTTGATGTGTGACACCAGGCAAGCATTGTCTTAGGTCAGCTCTCCTTAAGTGACATCTGGGTTGTCCATCATTTTCCTGAGATAGGTCTTACAAGACAGAATGAGCAACTTTTTCTAAAATCATGCTGCCTTCCCATGCCAGAGAACTACCACAATACTGCTTTTCTTCCTAAAACCAGCCTGTCTGTTTGTTCAGTGACACGTTTGCTTCTGCTCTGAACACTGCATGCTCTTTCACCTCAGACAGATTCCAGCAGAAAGATATTCAGGACTGTGTGAAAACTGCATCTCTCCCAAAGGATTTTATTGACCCTGAGACTGCATGCTGGAAATGAGGGGTGACATTGGTGTTCCATGTGGGGTAGGGCCTTGCATAGTCCAAGACACCCTGATGAGAAGACTGGAGAATGTTATTCACAGGAGGCCAGCATCAGATCCCGGGTAAATCAGTGGGGGTGCTCATAAGACATGAATCACATCCATTATTTGGCCCACACTTAAGATTCTGAGTCTGTCAATGAAGTTGGTCAAACTGGCAGAAATATCTGTTCTGGTCTCTGTGAACACTGGAGAGCTATAAAATCGCTCTGAGTGGAAAATTCAACTCTAGCAGGAATTATGGGTCTGCAGCCAACACCACCAAGCAAACTGAAAACCAACCAGAATATTAAAAAAACAAATGACCGCAAGCCATACAAAATGTTCAGGTCCGCAGTATAAAGAAAAATACTCCAAGGGCTCCAAAGGTCTGATTTATTAAAGCCCTGGGTTCTCACAAGTGCGTAAAATTGTACAATGACTCATGGAAAATCAGTCCTCAATACATTTTGCAGCAGGTAGAAGATATATGAAGAAAAACTCCATTTATAGAAGGAGCCCACGATCACTGTGATTTACTAGGCAATTTCCCCACATGCAATGCTGCGTGAGCACCAGGCCCAGCATGGAACCCTAACCAGAAGAAGAAATCAAGATAAAGCCAAAGGGCCCAGAAAACGTCTGGATTTAAAGACATGTTTGTGTGCAGCTTGGCGGTAACGAGACCAAGTAGGGAGGTTGGAAATCTTTAAAGAAAGAAAAACACGCCCCTTGGGCTCCAGCAGCTGCGAAGGAAGGTTTTCCCCAGAGGAGACCATTTGCTCCCAGCTAGCTCTCTTCTCCCACTAAATATTAGGGCTCTCACCAACACACCCACTTTCTTCTCAAGAAGGAAGACGTGGCCGGATCTGCTGTGGAATGGCTCCCAATGGCCATTATTGGGACTGTCCGTCCTGTTGTGGGCTCTCGTGCCCTGAGGGGTGGTTCCGTTGTGTTGGTCCAGAAGATTAAAATTTGCATGCCCTGCTCAGAAATATGATGCAACAGGGATGTACAGGCAGGAAAGAGGGTTCTAGATGATAATCCCAAAGTCATGTTCGCTGAGGACACCATATGCATTTTAGTTTACAAATGCCTGAAACCACTCGCTCTGTGAACCTGGCTGCTACATCCAAAACAGACTGTTTGGGGAGTTTGACGTCTGTTAAGGACAGTTCATCTAACCAGACGACTAGGAATAAGTCTGAATCTCTTTCATGCTTCCACGTCATGACTTTCTCCACCTAGTTTCATGGAATATTGCCAAGCGGCGTATTTCTGTCCCCTGGCACTCACAGAATATGTAAATTACGTGGCTGGAACTCAATATGAGATTAAATTTTTAAAGTTTAATTAGGAAGTTCATACACACACTCACACATATATCTCAAATGATATCTGTGTGGAAAAATATATACACGTATGTTTTTCCACAGACACAGAGAATTTGGGGGCAACTTCAGTCTGGAAAACCCATTCTTTCTCCTTTGAGAGGGCTCAAGGCATGTGCAGTCGTAGTTCAGACTTTGCAGTTTGAGTGGCGTGCTGGAATTCTGTCTCCCGGCCACTGGGGCTGCTGAAGCCAGTGGCCTCCAAGCCTCTTCCTGTACCTCTGGCCCCCCTGGGTGTTGGCCCTGGAGATGCTCAGAGAATGAACAGGCTTTAGCCTCGGGCTCCACTCTGTGTTTGACTTTTTAACTTGTGGCTGCAGATCAATGAGACCAGAATCCTTCTGGGTGCAGGAACGCAGGGAAAGGAAACGAAAACTCAGCTGTTTCACTTAGGGTCTCTCCTGTCCCTTCTTTTCTCCAATAAGATTCTTCTGTCTGCAGAGGGTCGTTTTCTGATTTCTTGGGTTCTCTTGTTCTCTTATTTACCTACTCAGCTCTCCAACTGCATTAAAAAGGCATAATTAAGGAAAACAACCAGTCAACTCATCCAAGAAACTGCTTTTTTTTTTTACCATGCACTTTTTAAATTGAAGTAAGTTAATTTATAATGTTGTGCTAGTTTCAAATATATGACAAAGGAATTCAGTTATCTATATATTCTTTTCCAGAAGGTTTTCTGCTTTATTATGATATTGAGTATAGTTTCTTTGCTCTGCCTACTTTATATGCAGTGTGTATATGTCAATCTCAACCTCCTAATTTATCTCTCTCTTCCCCTTTGTAATTATCAGTTTGTTTTATATGTCTGCAAAGCGCCTGTTTTCAAAGTAACCAATTGATTTCAGACAGATGCAAGTTCTAACCTCAGTTTTATAATTTGCCAACATTTAATTAAGGTATCTGAGCCTCGTTCGCACATTTACCAAATAAAGATAATAATAACCAACTTAAAGTATAAGTGCAAAACATAGGGCCTGATGCATACCAAGTGTTGAATAAAAGGTTAAAAATAATCGTTATTAATGTTAACAGATGTTTGATGATGTTGCTTAATAAATAGCAGTTCAAAGATGAATTTTTTTTTTTAAATGTATATGTGTAGCTACTGCTTCACGTAGCCTTGGACATCCTCAGAAGTATATCTGGAATACTGACATGGAAAATTCACAACTTAGCACTTCCCTGCTGTTTCTCATTTATTGTCCTCTGTTCCCTACTCAGCCCCTTGCTTGTACTTGAAATCGATGCACTACTTTTCTTTCTCATTTTTTGCCTAACGTTTTTGCAGCTCTCTGTATGCTGTAGCATAATTTTTTAGTATTGCTTCACGAACAGATGAAACCAAGGTCATGGTCATGTCCACATGTACTTGGTCCAGCACAGATATCTCCATAAACGTTGGTAATTCTGTATGTAGAAGGGTTCATCACATTTAAAAAGGCTTTCTGTGAGTTTTGTTGTTCATGACTCACATTACTGCTTCACATAAGCCCGCCTCTAGTTCCGTTCCCAGATCATTGGTTGCCGTCTCTAGCAAACCCTCGTCAAACTGTACGGCTTTAAGGGAGCATAAAAGGGAAATTAACCTCAAGTTTCAAGGCAACAATCTCCCTTTTTATTCTTTAAATCAGATCAGAACATATATTCTAGTGTCAGAAATGTTAGAATGCTGGCGATAAATAATCATTTTGACATATCGGTTGGTCTGGTTACCTGTCTACAAACGTCACTAGTTCAAGAAAGTTCTCATCAGCCAACTGATACAGAGATGTTACTATCCTTTCTAAAGCAAAGAAGTCTGCTTTGAAGGCATAACTCATAACCTACCAGTTAACTTACTGTGAGTGGACTATATTAGGCCACTGAGTTTACCATCAACATTCATTTTCGGGGCCTTGTGGGGATCAGTTGTCAAAAAGTAATTTATAATATTCCATGGTTAAATTTGGAAAATAAGTCCCGGTTTGAAAAGAAAATACTATACGGTGGTTTCAAGTATTCTGTTTTGGAGGGGTAAACTGAGTAATTACAGATGTGAATTAAGTGCTTCTCTTCCTTATTTTGTGAGCCCGTACAGTACAGTCGATTCTTGGTATTTGTGGACTTTCGTGGGGGCGGGGGGATCGAGGGGAAAATGAGCTTCATGTTAAAAAATTTCTGAGGAGCGGTCCCCCCCAAGTAAATTATTTATATCCCCTTTTGTTTTACCCATGAAACTTCCAGGGATTAATAGGTTAATGAGAGGATATTTTTGAAAATATTCCACTCATTTTTTTCCCCCCTGGTCATGATGGAAAAGGAGTATAAGGTGTAAGAAACCGATAAATTTTGGATCTAATGTAAGTGAAATCATCTGAAGTTTTGTGTGCATGTTTTTCTTATTTTGAAGTCCATCCTGATTCACTCCTAATATGTTTTTAAAAAATCAAGGAGGAACTTGTCCAAATCTCAGTTCATAGGAATGGAATTAATATTGCTGTAAAAACAAGAGTGGGGGTAATAAACGCTGGCACTCTGGCTGACAGGAACCATTGAACTCAGCAGCCCTGCGGACCCTGTGACTCATTCTGGGAAAGAACTTTCTCTGCCATTCTCTGACGGGGTTCAGCCGCTTTCCTCAGCTATTAGCTCAGCTTTTAAAATTAACCATACTAAGACCCACCAAAATTGCCTGGAAAAAGCAGTGTCTGATGTATTCTCCGTATATTTGAAGACACCAAGATTGTGAGAAATGCACGATCTGAAGATTTTTTATTTTTTATTTTTGTGGCATTTCTTGTAAAATTAAAAAAAAACTGAGTTGGAAAAATCAAGTTTTACGGAAAAATTTTTGAGTCCTATTCAAATGAAAAACATGATTTTTTTTTAAACCTCACTTGGTCTTGTTTTAAAAAAAAATATGACACATGCCATTTAAAAACTTCAAGATGAGAGAAGAAAATTCGTATGCTTTCAATTAAAATAGGTTCTTTTTGTCTCCCAGAGAGTATTTACGTATTCCATGGGTGCCTGAGGAGAAGTACAGGTTTATACTTTTTGAGAAGCGGGAGGCTACAGTAGCCCATGAACTCTTGCCTGTGGTCTTGATCTTGTGCAAATTTCCCAATTTGCTTAGAAGAGGAAGGCTACTTCCTGGCTGAAATGAATTTCTCTTTCACGTATTTTAGCAGATTAGATTGCAGTGATGAACCCTCACATCTCAATGGCTGAAACCACAGTATTCGTCTCTCACTCACACTGTACAACGACACACCTGTCGTGGTCATTCTGGGCACTCAGTTGCTGAGAGTCAAGCCAGGTGGAAAGAGCACTTTGGAAGGTCTTGCCTTAGCAATGAAATGCTTAGCTCTGAATCAGCCCACATCAGGTATTGCCCAGCACGAGTCACAGGACACCACCCCACCCCCAAGGAAGCCAGGAGGTACCTTCTTCCTGTGTGCTGGATTTACTTGACCAACGTATAAGCATGACCCCACATATAATCGCACAACTACATTCATTATTTGGAGCTTGGCTCCCAAGTATTCCTCCTTGGCATGGAGGTGACAATGGATTCTAAAATCACATGCAATTCATGTGATATGTTGACCCATCTCTCCCCACCTTGTTTTTTCTCAACAGACATCAGTTTAGGTTAAACACATGGACATTTTGAGCACGGTTCTCCACAAACTAAAGGTTGGACATAGATTCCTATATCTTCATAAGTCAGATAATTCACCAATTATCATCCAATTGAGAGTTTATTTGTGCTCTCTTTAGCATTAGTTGAGATTTTATATTTTCCTATTACAACTCACTGGGGGAATCACTAGCTAGAAATGGTTTCCCCTCCAGGAACTCACAAAATCGAACTCAGCTTTCTGGTTAGAAAAGGAGATGTTTTCAAAAATTAATTACAATAGCTGTCCATTCAATGAACACTTTGAAGATAGCATGAGGATTTCGCAACTATTTTGGAAAGCATTTCAAAATATACTAATAGTAATCTCAAGACTATGTCTAAATCTATTTTCAGTCCAACTTCTCGTATATAAAGGTATTTGGCAAATGCCTTGAGGTATTAATTGCTTTAACTCCTCATTTTAAAGATATTAATCATGAAAAGTTGAGAAGCTGCTCTAATTAGATACTACTGCTGGGAAACACATCCTAAAAATAACGAATAAAATAGTTAAAGACATGATGAGTTTAGAAATCAAGTGGTCTTAAAGCTTTCCTTTTCCCCAAATAAACATTCACTCAGAACTTTAAAATATTAAAAGGTAAGAACAGGTCTGCTTTCCATAGAGCCTTTGTAGGTAGTGGGAGCTCAGGTGGGGACTGGGGCAGAGATATGGCGGAGGGTTTTCTGCCTTTACCATTTGGCCTTTGCCATGCCTCCCTCTACCTCATGATGGCTTTGGGGCACTTTCAGAAACCTCTAGGGCCCCATAGGTTTGGGGTTCAAGCTAGTGGATCTACTCCAACTACTCACTTAGCAGACGAGGCAGCCAGACACAGAGAGGTCGACCAGTGAACCAAAGGGGCTCAATGAACTGACTGAAAATCAGATATCTAGGGAGTTCCCACTTGGCACGGTAGGTTAAGGACCTGGCGTTGCCGAAGCTGCGAAGCTGCAGCACAAATTTGATCCCTGACCCAGGGAACTTCCTTGGGCTGTAGTTGCAGGCATTAAGGAAAAAAACAAAACAAAACAAAACATTAGATGTCTAGAAGTAAAAGGTGGAGGCTTAGGGGTTTTACAAAATTAACTTATTGAAAGACTCCAAGCCTGGACCCCTCTTCTGGCAACATATGCTCAATATACATATAACACCTCAAATGACATATATTTATTATGTATCTATTTGTTTACCGAGTCAGGCAATATTGCCTAGGTGCCATGGGATTAAAAAAAAAAAAAGTCACATTTCCCACCCAAAAGGAGGTTAGTGGGAGGAGAAAATTCTTTTGATCTATTTTTTCTGAATCTACCATTCCTCCAGCTCTGTATTCCATGAACACTAATTCCATAAATATTTAATGAACATCTGATTTTTCAGATAGACTCTACATCAGTCCATACGTGTCTTCCACCTCTTGTAATATTTTCCCCTGCCTTACAGCGCGCCCCTTTTCCTCTCCTTCTTTTTCTGGTTTCTTCCTTCTTTCTCCTCCTTCACCCCCTACCATCTAAAATATTCCTGGCAAGCTCGTTAAAGCCTGGAATTTCTTTCAGCATAGAAAATAGCCTTTCATTCCACATTGCAAGATAAAAGGATTAAAATGCAAATGAACAGTTGAAAGCACAGGTTATACTTGTGTGACTAGATTTCAGTTAAAGCGCAATTAATCAATCCATCATCAAGGGTAAGTGACTGATAAGAGTCTTTCCTGTTTTCATAGGTGTAGTCGGTGGGGAGGGAGCGGGGAGTGAAGACAGTGAGAGACCTCTGGGCAAAGGGAGGGCTTGGCGAGTGGGGGAGCAGGCACCATCAAGAAGCAGAGGGGTCTGGGACTGCCCAAGTTGGATAGTTTTTCCTGGGACAAATAGAAGCATTACCCTGAAGTATCTGTGCCGTACAGCTGCACCACAAAGGCAGCTCTAGGTGATTTATGAAAGAGCTCACATGATTTATGAAGACTTAAAAAAACATCAGCACACAGCTGACTTTCTATAAAGGAGCTTCTTTCCCCACCCCCGGGATTCAAGGAGCTTGGAATTTAATGAGGGCAACGGAATCTGCAATGAGAGACGATAAGGAAACGAGACTGTTTCTCACACAGACAGACCAGAATTTATGTATCTGATACCCCGGGCTTTGCAGACCTCAGCCCAACCCAGCAAATCCTTGTTCTCAAAACACTCTTTGGAACTCTTCCACTCTGTGCATCACCCTGACACCCTTTCTAATACGGATCACCCCTGAGGATTGTCTCAGAACCTTTAGTTGGCCTGGAATGCTCCCCCAGTGCTGCCAGCTGAAACCCTATACACCCTGCAAGTTGTAACCCAAATACCACAAAGCGTCTCCCTTCCCTCCAGACCTTTCCAGCACTCTGTTCCCATCTCAGTCATACCTTGCAATATACGTGACTTTGTTATTGGTAAATAGTTTTTTCAGATGTATTTAAACAACAGCAACAACAAAAAGACAAAACTAAACAGTTAAAAACCAAGCAGGTGTGCCACTGAAGTGGGTGGGCCCTGGAAGGATGCACGTGGATAACAGATAACAAAGGCGCCTCCATCTCTACTTTACTCCCCTTGTCTCTGTGGAGAGAAGGGGAATTGCTTCTGTTTGTCGTCAGGCTGGAGCAGGGAGGGCAGGAGGATGGCTGTACAGCACAGGCCTGGGCTTGGCCTGTTCCTTTAGTCCCATTTCTGGAGATAACGGTGATTGGTCAAGTAGCTGGTAGATGTCTCAAGTCCAGCCAATCAGAGACCAAAATCTCTTGAGGTAAAATCAGATAAGAAGGGTTTGGGGCTATGATGTGGGGCTGCTGGAATAAAGTCAGAAGCAGGTGGACGGAGAGAGCGACTCAGTTATATCACATCATGGTTACACCACCCCAAAAGTTACGGTTCTAGAACTTTCCTAGTACCTTCTTTGTTTGTTTTCTTGTGCTAATTTAAGCCAGCCCTTACATCTCTTCTCTAAATTGATCTCGGTGGAAGAGAATGAGCTTCAGACCTGAATGAGAAGAACAAATGTTTTTAAGCCAGAAGGGGAACACTTAATGAGTGGGTAGAGTAATCCTAATAGAACTTTTTAAAAATTGTTTTGACGTCCTGACCTCCTTACAAAGGCCTGTTCGCAATGCTCAGGAACACAAATTGAGAGAAAAGAGAGGTACAGATATTTGCAAAGATAGCTTACAATTTTCAAAAGGAAATAGGAAACATCATGACAGACACGGCCAGCAGCCCTTCTGTTGCTTGGAGTGTGAAAAGGCTGGGACAACACTCCCATTTGGTAGAGCTTGGCATTCCCATTGTGGTTCAGCAGGTTAAGAACCCAACTAGTATCCATGAGGATGCGGGTTCCATCCCTGGCCTCACTCAGTGGGTTAAGAATCTGGCACTGCCATGAGCTATAGTGTAAGTTGCAGATGTGGCTCAGATCTGGCATTGCTGTGGCTGTGGTATAGGCCTGCAGCTGCAGCTCCAATTCAAACCCTGGCCTAGAAACTTCCATATGCCATAGCCACAGGTAGGGCCCTAAAAAGAGAGAAAAAAAGGAAAGAAAAACCATTTGGTAGAGCCACATGGCCAGTTGTCACCCATGATACATTGGTAAAGGGGACAGAAATTTAAGTGGCAAATATACTTGTTCCAGCTTCTTTTTCCCTTAAAGCCCTCGTAGATAACAGAGCCAGGAGTGATTAAGTCCCTAAAAAATCATGACACGGAAATTATAAGAATCATAAACTGCTCTGAGTATGAGATAAGCTTTTACTGTATCAATCCACTGAGTCTGTGGAGCTCAGCTGTTACGGTGGCCAGCAGCACAAGCTCAGGTCCGGGAGTGGGCCACTAAGTCCTGGAAAAAATTCTGTGCCAGATCTTGTATATTTAAAAAGGCGGGTAGCGGCACCTAAGAATAAGCTGTATATGTCAGATTAACCTCAGTCCTTGATGAGTCAACTCCTTGTTGAAACAAGAGTGAGACAGGTTAGTGCATTTGCTCTCTCTGGGTGTAAACAAGAAAGCTGGCGTGGTGCTCTCTCTCTCGCTATCTTTGAACACAAGGCAAGTCTATAAACAACTGAACCGGAGGAGTTGCCTGTCCATCGGTTTGTAGACTAATATCACCCGGGGACACACTAGCGGGAGAGGACAGGACTCTTGGCTGCTCTGGACCCTGTCCTGCTCTATGTGCAGTTTTAGATTTCATCAAGGATATCAAACGTCATCTTTATCCGTGTGGGGCCCTTGTGTAAAAGGGATGGATTGGTCTATGTTCTGTAACAGAATTGAACATCTAGATGTAGGTTTGGCACCTACAGGTTCTCCTGTAGGTGGACACACAGGAACTATTTTAGGCTTTTCTGGTCCGAGAAGTAAAAGTGAGGATATTATGTAGATACTTTCACATGATTTCCATGTGTCAAGACGATATGTTTCTTTTGATTGTTCTCAGTGATTTATGATTATAAAAATGATTCTTGGATGGGAGACAATGTTACAGACTAAAAACAGGACACTGACATTCAACCTAAAACAAAATCAGCTTCACAAACATTGCGTGAGGGAAATAAGAATTAAGGAGATGAGTTTCTTCCATGGACCACATCACGGAGAAACAGTTGAAAAGCTCTGGAGACAGTGCGAGAGGACAGAGGACACTGGGTTTAGGGTGATCGATGAGCCGCTCCCTGGGAGAGGAGAAATGCCTTTAGCTTAAGGCACAGTGAGCCACCAGAGCTGTTCTTCCTGGGCTCTGAGTCTGCCTGATAGTCCGGCCGGGGGATCTGAGCTCCCAGAAGAGACTGGCTCAGGAGACGCTTGAACCCTTCGCAATCTCGAGAATCAGTTTCTCTTTTCTCAACATCAGGCTTCTTAAAGACCTAGGAGGTATATTGATTTCATTATTCTCTCACCATAGATGTTCCATGAATATTTACTAGTGAGTGAACCTACGAGAATTTGCCAATTGCTTTGATATATGAGACAAGGAAAAATAAATTCTCCCAGCAGAGCGAGGTGGGCTGCCTTGAGTGGGGCACTTGGTGGGGTGACACGTTCAGGGGTTACTGGATTCAATGCATAGCTCGGTTCCTGTTCTTTTTAACCTTGGCCTTGAGGAACCGATAGTAACCCTGGGGCTTTTCTTCCCATCCTCGGGGCTGCATCACATTAGTGCTTTCAACAGCGGGACAAACATTCCCCCGGCTTTCAGGCTGGGCAAGTCCCACATGCGCTCCAACACTCACCCACACATGGCAGGGCGGGAATCTTCCCCAGGACAGGCCGAGTGTTCCAGCTTGGCTCGTAAACAGGCGGTGCTGCACAAGTCCTCGGAAACCCATTTAACGAGTGTCATCCAGGACTTACAAGCTGGCTGCAAAAATAGAGAGAGCTCAGTAAAACACCCAGTGGCTTCAGAGCTTCTGGAAACCGAATGCAGGGACAGGCACCAGAGATCTTTCAGCGAAAGTAATTTCCAGAGCTCACGTTCAACGCCTGGCACTTTGATAAGCGTTTAGAAGGAGTCTTGTTACCACTGAGAATTAACAGGCAGCTGCCTTGCCTGGATTTTGCCCCCAGGGGGAGGGGTCAGCCGAAGGTCACCCCAGAGAAAGGCTAAGACAGGGTGTGGGCAGCTCCCCCTCCAGGCCCTCTGTTCTCTCCCTCTGTTCTCCCTTCTCAGAACAGGTTCCATCGGGAGGGCCAGGCCTGGATGCCAGGTAAGCAGGTTATTTCCAGGTTGTGGCTTATGCATCCCTGAAGCAGCAGGCCTGGGGTCCCGCCTCCCAGCAGCTCACACGCCAGAAGTGCAAGCGGCTCTTCCGTCTCTGCACATCGTGTCTAGCTGGGCTTGAAACAGACACCAAAAAGCTTGTTGCTTTAACGAGAAGTTTGCTTAAGAGACAAGCTCCACCTGTCCCTCCTGCTCCCACGAGACTGTCCGTTTACTCAACGATCCAGTCCATTCCCCGGAAATATAATCAAGAAGGCACAGACTCTGCCGCCACCGGCCTCATGCAGCCGCCAGCCGGCCGCTCGGTGCAGGGCCAAGACACCCGGGAGCCGAGGGGGCTGCACAGGCTGGGCCCCCAGAAGCCCTGCATGGCCTCTTTGCCTTAAGGCCTATACCCTAGATGTTCCACTAAAGCTTACAGTTTCAGGTTCTCCGGGTGGATTTCAGAAACCCCAGAGAGGGCTGGATGCTTCCTAGGCCTGCATAAGATTCGGCCAAAGGCAGTTTGTTCACGAATGGCGGCCATGCCCCATGGCCTTGACCCAGTCACCTAGGTCTCACTCCTGCTCCTCCGCAGAGGACCAGCGGGACACGGAAAGGAGGCAGGAGGGACCAACATCCTTCGCTCTTCTGAGGGCACGAGGGGCACACGTTCAGATGAGAGACAAGAAGGCGATGTTTAAGAAACATCTTGGGTTCTCAGGTCTCAACTCCCGAGTTACCAGCTGGTCCCTAGGGCAGAACCGAACTCTGCTGGTTGGTTGTGCTGCTGTTCCTCCAGCTCTAAGGGGCTTCCTACAGCTGGCTGTAGCCACCCTACAGCTGGCTCTGTAGGGTGGCCCTGCTATAAGCTGATAAGCGCTCCAGACGTCCACTGGCACTGCTCCGGGACCTGCGTCTACTTTGATCATGCCCGATCGTGCCCTTCAGAGGACCGATGAAGTTCTTAAAATCGGTCAAAGGCCCCTTTCTGGGTCCTTCCCACTTCTCTCCTAGCATCCCCTGATATTTTGTTCTCTGTGCTCCCTACCACCAATTTTGCTCCTCGTCTCCATTCTTCCTCCCGCCTTCTCCACGCTCACCACCCGCTTCAACTCCAATACACGTGCAGACACGCACACATACCACATGGCTGGAGCCTGTTTGTCAGCCTTGATGCCACTGGCCTTAGATGCCTTTCCCGACCCCTTATACCCCAAAGAACGTTCCATGTCCCTCTAAGCTCCCTCTAAAACTTTGCCATCACAGTTCAACGGTTACACCGTCATATCTGAATCGCCCCGAGACAGGAAGTTCCAGGAAGACAGGGCTGTATCTGTGTCTCTCGCCACCGCACTAGCACAGAGTCTAGAACTCAGGAGGAATACAGTGAAAATTGGCTCATTCAATGAATGAATGAATGTGCTTTCCAATTGCTTTGTTATGGGAGTTCCCAGTAGCCTAGCAGTTAAAGAGCTGGCGTTGTCACTGCTGCAGTGTGAGTCCAGTCCCTGCCTGGAGAACTTCTATAGGCCATGGTGTGGCCAGAACAAACATCTCAACAAATTGCTTTGTTCCACTGGCTGGCTGACAGCCCATCATAGTCTCTTCATCAGGTACCTGTCTCTACCCTCAGATTCCTACTGAAGGGTACCCGTGTGGTGGCAGCCACCCTGGGCTGTCTCCTGCAGTGTCAGCTGATTCCAACACAACACCTCCCTCAGTCTTATGGGGGACTCTGATTCCAGGTCCTGGCCACTCCTAATCTGCTCCCTGGGTGATAACTGACTGGACCTTGCCATGTGGTGCCAGTTGGCCCCACACGTGGAGCTCGATATATTCCAGAAACATCCTCAGAATTTTACTTGCCAGCACATTCTGTGTGAGTCTGCCGTGGGGCTGCTGAGGAAGCAAGTGCTAGGGGACTATGTTTCCCGAGCTGCTGTCCCAACGAAGAGGAGGCAACAGCCTCGCCTACTGGGCATGGGTCATAACAAACCTAGAGAACCACGCTCAGCTCAGCATCTCCCCAAAGAGGGAAATGAACACCTACAACGTGGGCGAGAGACATGGCGATTGAGGAAAGACTCACATAAGTCAAACCAGAGGCAAAGAGCAGAGAGAAGTGCTCTCTTCAAACATTGAAGCTTGTCACCTCTGCAGGCATAGTAGGCCCAGGGAGGGCTCTGAATGTGCCTTTTTGGGATGGGGCTGGTCCACGAACTCCTGGAATGATAAGCATAACTTCCATCATACTGTACATTTTTTTTTTCCTGGAGAGAACATCCAGAGTTTAATTTTGTTACTCAGAGATGTTGCCCCAATATTAAAAACCAAAATACAATTGAAAGGCAAAAATGTGTTAAGGTCAAGGAGGACTAGAAACAGATTCAAGACAGGGCGAGGTAGGGGATGCACATGTCCCGCAGGAGACTGGGCAAAGCAAAGGCGGGAGGAAAAGGGAAACTTCACATGGGTCATGGCAAGTGTTTAAAAAGATACTCTGGAGGTGAGGTTTCCAGATGAGGTCTGCTCGCGTTCAGTTTGCTGAAGCCTGATCACCCCCGCAGTTTGCTTCCTTCAGCTGCTCTTAAAGGTGAACTTTTCTAGCATCTGACACCCTTAGCATAGTATAAACCCTTAGTTTGATTGTAATGTCTTTTCTAGGAGTTCCGGTTGTGGTGCAGTAGAAACGAATACGACTCGTAACCCTGAGGATGCGGGTTCAATCCCTGGCATCGCTCAGTGGGTTAAAGATCCGGCATTGCCATGAGCTGTGGTGTAGGTTGCAGATGCAGTTCAGATTCTGTGTGGCTGTGGCTGTAGCACAGGCCTGCAGCTGTAGCTCTGACTGGACCCCTAGCCTGGGAAACTCCATGTGCCATAGGTGTGGCCCTAAAAAGCAAATAATGATGATAATAATAATAATAATTTATTTTCTAGAATGTCTTTAGCTGTGTACACTTGCTAGGCAGTGTTGAAGAGAAGCCTCAGAAATAGCCCTGGGGAGCCCCTGAAACAGTCCCTTTTTTTTGGGGGGGGGGCACCCCTGCCGCATGGGGAAGTTCCTGGGTCAGGGATCAAACCAGTGCTACAGCAGCAACCGAAGCCACTGCAGTGACAACCCCGGATCCTTAACCTGTTGCTCTCCAAGAGAACGCAGAAAGTCTTGATTCGGGGTGCTTTCTGTGTAATCGTCCAGAATCCTCGACACCCCCCCATACGCCCCGAGGAGCAGGCAACACACGTGTGTGACTGCACAGCCGTGGCCGTGCGAGGCTTCAGCCCCCGCTGGTGGGAGAGGAGCAGTCAGTACAGACCAGGGCAAGGCTTTCAGTCTCCCCTTCAAAGCCCCAGGAGTGGCCCTCTTTCAGGAGCACGACAGAGTTGAGTATTAATTACTTGCCGAATTTCATGCCGAATAAAACCACATGTGTCTTTCAGCTGTGGTTTGGAACCGCTTCTAGCCTGGATATTATCTGTGAAAATCGGATGGGATTACATCACCTTGCTGCTGGTTTCTGCACGTTCAAATTTCACGTCAGCAGGGAAGAGAAGGTGATGTAGGCTTTTCCCGGAGTCTCCCATGGAGAGGCAGCAGCCTGACCGAGACCTCACCTGGCCTGCACACCACGGAGAGCTACGTCTGCCACCTTGGGAGCCTGGGACTGACCCTGCAGGCAGTAGGCAGCCCACGAAAGGTTTGTTTGAGAAGCCGAGTGAAATGTCAACTTGGGGGTGGTGGTGGCGTGGAATGGAGAGAGTGTAAGAAAAGCAAGAGAAAAGTTAGGAATTGAGGGCCTGAGAATAGAAGCTATGAAGGATGAGAAGCACATTTAGGATAAGAAGGTAACTGATGATTTTTTGGATATTGGACCATGAAGGGAGGCGAGACTCTGAGGAATCCTGGGTTTCTGGCCTAAGTGGCTGGTGCATGGTGGAGCCATGGTTAAAAATAAAGCAAATGAGGTGGGAATTACAGGGAATCGGTCTTCGGGGGACTAAGGAAGTATGCTGGATCCTTTGAATTGTGAGGTATCTGTGTAACAACCAAGTGTACATATTTCAGGGAGCAAGATTATAGTAATGTGATGGAGCCAGGTCTGGGGGGGGACGACAGCAGAGCGGGTCAAGGGCACGGGTAGATATTTTGGCTGTTTACACGGGGAAAAACTAGGTGGGAGAACGTAGTATCTAAAGATCGGGAAAGTCATGGCCAACCCCCTCAATTTTTCCAAAACTGTTGTAGGATACAAGGGAAACTTTGAAAAGAAAAGAATAGGATAGAGGGCTTGAGTGTTTTAATCGTTGCTTAGGTGAAGACTGAGTAATTAAAGACGAGCAAAGGAGTTGTCAAGAAATATTTCCAGGAGACCAGAAAATTGTAGTTGCACTAATGCCTAGAGTTGTAGAATTCTCCTATCAGCTTTCAATCACTCAGGTGTACCTGTTGGCATGGAGCTGTGAATGTAACATGATGGTGCAACTGACCACAAGGACATGAATTTCATCTGGATATAAAGCAACATGGAAGGGAGAGAAAGGCTGACCTTTGCCACTGTCTTTTGTGAAACTGAGGGAGTGTTTGGTAGTATGTCTTAAGAGCATAGTTTTCAAGTCAAGTACATCTGGGTTTGAGTCCCAGTTCAACCACTCACCAAGTGTAAGATCTGACTAGTGACCTTTTGGCTTCTTGTGCCTTGCAGTCTGCAGTGCTGGCCCACACGCCACAAATTAGTATACCAGATGACCAGAATGCTTCCCTCCCCGTATCACTGGAAACTGGATGGACTGAGTTGTCGCTAACGCTGCTATCTGACCAGTCTAGTTTGTCAGCCATCATCCTGCAGGCGGTCTCATAAAAGAAATATTTCACGTGGGAACTTCCATAGGCTGCACGTGCAAGCATTAAAAAAAAAAAAAAAATCAGATGTCTGGAAGTAAAAAATGGAGGCTTAGGGGTTTTAAAAAACGGTTTTATTGAGATACCCCAAGACTGGACCCCTATTCTGACAACATATGCTAAATATACATGTAACACCTCAAATGGCATATATTTATTTTGTGTCTACTTATTTATCAAGTAGGCAATATAACCTAGGTGTCATGGGATTTTTCAAAACTGTCACATTTCCCACCCACAAGGCGTTTGGTGCCTAGTTGGAGGAGAAAATTCTTTTAATCTGTTTTTCTGAATCGAGCATTCATCCAGCTCTGCATTCCATGAGCACTTACTCAGTAACTAGCTATTGAACATCTGATATTGTTTCATGTGAGACAGTTTGAGGTCCCAGAGAAGTTTCTCACTGGTTGTCTTTTTGCTCTAACCAGCCCATAAAGTGAGAATTCTGCTCGCTGATGATACATGTCCTCCACCTGTAGTTGAGACCATGAAAGGATCTGGAGAGAAACAGTCGAGGTGCATCCAACCTTACATCCACCTTAGTGGAAATATACATTAATGTAACTACTACTGCTTATGCCTTGTCAGAAGATGAAAAATGCAGGACAAATGCAAAACCAAAAGGAAATCCAGGACAACAGGCATAAACCAGGACTCTTTGAGACAAATCAGAAAGTAAGGTCCCCCTTGTGGGGGTAAGAACACCATCCCCACAAAAGAATAGATAGAAAGCAACATCCTCGGGGAAACACATTCAGGTACAGCTGAGCCCAGATCCAACCCCAGGCAGCCGTCCCCAAGCTTGCTTCTTACTGGAACAATAATTCTCTCCCCTCGAACACAGATAAAGACGCTCACATTCCCAGGCGCTGCTCAGCGTGTTCTGAGGAGTAGGCAGTGCTTGGATGTTTTCCCATTACGACCTCTGCTGGGGTTGACTTCCTGCCTTTTTCAATGGCTAAGAAAGATATTTTTGCTGTGAAGGTTATCCTTCCTCTATTCTATATGCAACGGTCCTTCCTTTTCCACATGCCACTGTGAATTATTTTTATCCGACTCTTTTTCATCATATATGGAGAAATATGGATCAAGCATGGTGTGGGGTGGGATTTACAGATTTAAAAGGCAAAGGCAGGGCAAAAGGACAAATAGGTGTGTGTGTGTGTGTGTGTGTGTGTGTGTGTGTGTGTGTGTGTGTGTGGAGGCTGAGGGATGGTGAGAGCTAAGTACTCGAGACAATTTACTGGCTCTATAACTTTGCCAGAAGCAGATCTGCTGGGGAAATCTGGCTGAGTGAGCACTTCTTTGTTTTTGCTGTTTGAATTTTGGTCCTATAAACACTTTAGGTGAACTTACTTGACAGAGTCCGTATTTGTCATCCCGGTGTCTGGTCCGGACTTGGCAGGAAAAGCAGAACCACTGAGGTGTTTGAGAAATGACTTTAATTCTAGCCTTTCTGGAAATATTTAATGTCTAAAACATTTGGATAGTTAGGATTTACAACTTTAAGGGACATGCAAAGAGTCACAGCAACTACCTAACTACTGAATCTGGTCTTTCAAAGTTTCGTTTTCACTTGTTTTACTGTAAAAGAAAACATATGCATATGTATTTATATAAAATACATATGTATGATTTTAAAATAATGCAGGCATATTCCTGGACATTGAGGGTTCAGTTCCAGACCACCGCAATAAAGCAAATGTCATAATGAAATGGGTCACGTGAGATTTTTGGTTTCTCGGTGTATATAAAAGTTGTTTACTCTATACTGTAGTCTGTTAAGGGTGCAATTGCATTATGGCTTCTAAAAAAAAACCCAGTGTGCCTACCGTAATTTAAAATACAAAAACCCTTGAAAGTTCCTGTCGTGGCTCGGTGGTAACAAGCCTGACTAGTATACATGAGGATGCAGGTTTGATCCCTGGCCTTGCTTAGTGGATTAAGGATTCGCTGTTGCTGTGATCTGCGGTGCAGGTCACAGACGCAGCTCAGTTCTGATGTTTCTGTGGCTGTGGCATAGGCTGGTGGTTATTCCTCCAGTTCAAACCCTAGCCCAGGGAACCTCCATATGCTATGGGTACAGCCCTAAAACAAACAAACAAGAAAGACAAAAACCTTAATTACAATAGTAACATCAAAGATCACTGATCACAGATCACTATAACAAATATAATAATAATGGAAAAGTTTGAGATGTTGTGAGAATCACCAAAATGTGACACAGAGACTTGAAATGAGCAAATGATGTTGGAAAAATTGTTCCAACGGCTTTGCCAGATACAGGATTGCCACAAAACTTACATTTGTAAAAATGCAATATCTGTGTGGCTCAGTAATGCTAAGTGCAATAAAATGAGGTATGCCTGTAAATTAGGGAATAAAAAAACTGTACATGGAATATCATAGATCAATTTCAAAAACAAAATATTGAAGGAAGGCATCCAGAAAAAAAAGAGTACATACTATGTAGTTCCATTTATATAAAGTTTAAAAACAAACAAAACTGATCAATGGTATTGGAAGTGAGAACAGTTACCTTTGAAGAGGAGTTAGAAATGTGCCAGTCCCTATGTTGTGTGTTTTCGCTTACTATCTTTCTTCTTCATTAGGATAGCTAGTGCTTCAGATGTAGGGAAGTCTTGGTGCTGGTGCACTAGAAATTTTAGCTACACACATTGAGCTGTATAATTCTGTTCATGAACATTTGTGTACATATTTTTAAAGAGCTTGCTAAAAATATTATAGCAAACACCTGAGAACTCAATACCCAAGTAAAGAAATAGATTGTGCCATTTTCTTAGATGCCACCTCTGTGATTTTCTCCTATCTCTCCACCAAATGTAACCACTATGCCTTCATTCCATTGCATAAACATACACAAATTATTTGGCCCTTGGTGAATTTCTTTTCAATTATAAAATTAAATATAAATATTGCACTCAGGGTAGGAGGGTCGGTCCTTTTTGTCTAGGAGTGAAAATTTACTGAAAAGTCTAAGGTCTGCTATCACTGTTCTTCCTGGCATCACCACTGCAACTCCATGGCTTCTCAAGCAGGGGTATGTTATTTGGTGCATATACTTTTAGAATTCTTATATCTTACTGGCACATTGAATAATTTATAACGTAGAAGTTCCCACTGTGTCTCAGTGAATTATGAGCCCAACTAATATCCAGATGGATGCGGGTGCAATCCTTGGCCCCACTCAGTGGGTTAAGGATCCAATGTTGTCATGAGTTGAGATATAGGTTGCAAATGTGGCTCAAATCTGGTATCGCTGTGGCTATGGCATAGGCCAGCAGCTGCAGCTCTGATTCAACCCCTAGCCTGGGATCTTCCATATTGCACAGGTGATGCCCTATGAAAAAATAAATTAGTTAAAAATAATTTATAACTTAAAATTAACCTATATATAGAAATGCTTCTTGCCTTGAGATCTATTTTGTATATTATTAACATACAGTGGGTTTTGTTCTTATCATTAGTGTTCCATGATTCATATTTCCTATCATTTTACTTTCAGTGTTTTTTGTCCTTACTGATGGGAGTCTGTCTTTTGGTAAACACATATCTTATAGAATTGGATTTTTTAAGAAATCCATCTTGGCAACTTTTGCTTTTTATTTGGATTATTTAGTCTATTTACATTTATTGCAATATTTAATGTGTTATATTTGGATTTATATTTACTGTCTTACTTTTGTTTTCTCTTTTTCTCATCTGTTACATGTTTGTTTTCCACTTTGGACTTCTGGGAGACTTTTTGTTTAATGGATGTTGTTTTCTCCTCTGGTTTGGATGTTGTACATTCTTTTAGTGCTTACTTAAGAAATTATAAAATACACACTTATTAATGTTAAATTTCGTTACTACCTTTGACCTTTTCCAAGATATGTAAGGATGCTAGAATCTTGTAACTCCATTCATCATTAACATGTAATTTGTAACATCTCAAATTGCATGTTAATTGTGATGCACATTATTTCCTTCTTTCTCTCAGTGCAATTATGGATTTATTCAGTCAATAGTCATTTAAATGTTACCCAGTTGTGTATTAATTGTTTTGCTTTCTGTTTTTCCTGGTATTCTAAACCTTTACCTCAAAATTGCTGTCCTTTCATCTGAAGGACATAGTTTAATGAATTATCTTGAGTAAGTTTTGCGAACAGAAAAATATATTAATTCTTCTTTCTCTAAAAATTCAACTTCATTTTTGAAAAACATTTTTTCTTGGTCAAAGAATCCTAGGTTGCCAAGGAGAGGGAGGGAGTGGGATGGACTAGGAGGTTGGGGTTAGTAGATGCAAACTGTTGTATTTAGAATGAATAAGCAATGAGATCCTGCTGTATAGCACAGGCAACTATATCCAGTCTCTTGGGACAGAACGTGGTGGAAGACAACATGAAAAAAAGAATATATATATATACATAACTGTATGACTGCGTTACTTTGCTGTACAGCAGAAACTGACAAAATATTGTAAATCAACCATACTTCACTTAAAACATTTTTTAAAAAGAATCCTGGGTTGAATGATTTCTGAGTTTAGTTTGTTTGTTTGCTTGTTTGTTTTTCTTCTCAATACAATGAAAATTCTACTCTACTGTCTTTTAATTTCCATGGTGGCTTTTGAAAAGTCTGCTGTCAGTGTGACATACTTTTGAAGGTTAATTGTCTCTTATTTATGGCTTCTCTTAGTATGTCTACTTTGGCAATGATGTGTCCCAGTGTTAATATGATGTATCTTATTTAACATATGATTTTGTTTACCCTTTTTTAGTTACTTAAATCTTGAATCTCTTTCTTTGAAAATTTCTCATGGTTTTCTCTTCAAACATTGACTTTGCCACATTCTTCCACTACTTTTTTTAGGCTTTTTTAGCTTTCCTAGAACTCCCAATAAATATAAATTAGATCTTTTTATTCTATCTACTATGCTGCTTAACTCTATTTTATAAAGACAAATCTGCTTATTTGTCTTTTTGTGCTACATTCTGGGTAAATCCTTCAGTGCAACCTTCAAATTTACTGTTTAAAATTCAGGTGTGCTTGATCTGTTTTCAAACTCATCTGAGTTTTTAAATTTTCAAAAGTTTATGTTCATTTCTAGAAGTTTTGATTCTTCTTTCAAACATGGTTGATTTTTCTTTACAATTTTTACATTTTTTATTCTCTGTCCATATTTAAAAATTTGTAAGTTAAAATCTGTTTAAACTTTGCAAACCTCATTGTTTTGTTTCTGTGTCTAAAGTGTTCGATTCTGCTGTTTCCCATTCAAAGATGTCTTGTTTCTTCATTTGTTTAGTCATTTTTAAAAGTTAGCTGCTAATTTTCCTGTGTAACTTTTCTTGTGTGGAAACATTGTAAGAGCTGGGTTGAAGGCATGTACTTTTGGAGGGGATTATTGTTTTCCTCTGCCAGGTGACAATCAATATAGGATTATTTGACAATTTCATCTAAAAATTCTGGGCCATCCAGGTGCTGTGAAATTAAGGCAGCAAAGCCACACTGAGTGCTAACTTGTAAATATAATTTCCCAGCCATTTCCCCTCTTTCACTCAAAATTTGAGTGAAATGTTGCCAAATTTGTGTGAAAAATTGCCAAAATTTGACAGGCAATTTTCTGTATAACTGTGTTTTTCTTTTTTTTTTTTCCTTTTTACCATTTTCTGGTATAAAGATGAGGACAAATTATTTATAGTTCACACATACTTGATATAACATTGAGGTGTTCCCATTTTATGAAAGGAGGTCTCCATTAGACACTCTTCCTCGGGCGGAGTCTGTGCTTTATTTTTTGGCCTCTAGGCACTACAGGATCATAAAAGATTAAATGGTCAAGTTCTGCAAATCTTCTTAAGGTAAAAACGCTGGATGAAACGCTAAGCTTGCTTCTCTGGGTTCTCACCTCCACTTAGATTTTGGCCTAAGTATCCCTTACTTTCTTTCTAGCTCACCAGATCGATTACTCCACACATATTTGTGGACATCCTGCATAACGCAGCAACTATTCCGTGTTCTGAGAACATAGCAGGGTAAGAAACAGACAACGGTTCTTTCCTTCAAGAAATGTATATCACAATAATTGAGTGGTTGTTTTAACAAGATTTTTTAAAAAAGCACTTCATCTAGTGCTTTTGTTGGTTTTCAATAGGTTTACGTAGGTACCTAGCCTGACATATACCAAAAACAGAATATCTTCCTTTCCGTCAAGTCTTGTAAAGCAAAATAGTGAATATTCAGGGTCTCTTGTTTTGTTTCGTCTTTAGGTACCTTGGGTTTAGTGTTTTGAAATGAGCACAGGACTGAGGAAAAGGACACCTAGACATTAGCCCCCTTCTACACCTTTTAAGAAACAAATACCAGACCTTAATGTTTTTTGCCTTGGGTTAAATGGGCTGCTCGCATCTCCATGGATTATCTGGGGGGGAGGGGGCACTAATTTTACAACATAAGTGAAGTTACTCTGTTTAGATTATTCTTCAAAAGTCAATGTTCTAGGGAATTAGTCTTAAAGGAGTGAAGTATCCTAGCCAAAGTCACATCGTAATAATTCAGGGTTCTAATCAAATCTGTTTTCTTTGACTAGGAGGGTAAGTGTGAGAGGGGGGAAAAAAAACACTTCGCTTCCAATAAAGGCTTTTAGGGAGAAATCATTTTCTTGAATTCACAGAACCCATCATGCCTTACCCATTAAATGAGGTGTAAGTGACATCAGTGGGGTCACCCTGAAGAGCTACAATAAAGCCACATTCTGTGCATTCATGAGAGCTAGAGAAGGAGGGGGAAGACTGAGAGTGGGGGTGGGGGGGGGATAGAAGGCCAGCCCTTCTTAAAAATCCTATTCCCAAATACCCACAACCACTTAAAGAACTATCTCATCTGGATCTACCTTTTCCCCCAATATCAGTGAGCACCCACAGTGCGGAGACTGAAAGGCAAAGCAACTATCTGATGGGCCTCTTCTATGTTCTGATAATTAGCAACGTGCTGACTCAGGTGTGTTTCTCTCTCTGGAGCTCCAAGCACCTTTGCACCATTTGGTTGTGATGTAAATGAGGGAAAATGGAGACAACCGCTCCAAGATCCTTCTGTGGAGTTCAACCAGCTGCTACATAGGACGAAGCAAAAGCCTGCAACGGACTAGCTAACTATTTATCTCTTCTGTGTCCTCAGATGGATTCTAGAGAGATTTAGTTCATACCTTATGCTTCTGGCCCAGTGCTCAAGTCACTCAGGAAACTCCAGTCCGTGGACTAATGGAATTCATAATCTTACCCGGACAAAGTGTTTATTTATAATAAAATTTTTTTTTCTAATAAAGAGAGGCAGATGTTAACCATCTTGATTCATTTCGAATGTGCTTGGACTAATTCAACACATTTCAAATGGAGGATCAGAGGGCAAGCCCTGTTTTGCTTCTGCCCTTCGGGGTCACATTAAATCCATGTTGTGTTTTCTGAAAGATTAGAAACAGACTGCTAGATGAACTCAGCAGCTCTGAGATGCAACTCTTCAGCCCTGAATAGAAAGCCCTACAGTTTTGTTTTCGTGCTTATGATTAAGAGTTCTTACTTATGCTAAACGACCTGTTATTCAAAACCTCAGATGTGCAGGGAGGCTGGCCTCAATGCTGATAGTGCTACACTCTCTTTCTTCACCATTTATTCATCATTAAATCCCTCACGATATCAAACTAAGTAAAACTCATGGGATGTTAAGAGAGACATTCATAATTTCTTAACCATAAAAATACACGTTTCTCAAACAGAAAACACAGTGTTACATGAATAAGGCTCCCTTGGGTCTAAAGGATAACGCTTAACTCTGTCTGAGAAGTTTACTCTTGTCTTAAGGAAAATCAAACGAGTAAATATTCAGCCTCGATGCAGATCGTCTGATTAACAAATTGTTCCGGTGCAAACGGAAAGGCTCAAATATTTTGAATTTACCATTTTTCACTGAAGTCTTTCACGAAATCTGACCGCAGCTGTCCTTGAGGCCAGATGTTAGCTGTAAAATTCAGTGAATTTAATATACCGTACAACCTCCCTGCCTTTTTAGACAGGCTGAAGCCCACAGCGCCTGTGTATATTAGCTTTTGCATAGCTCCGGTGGCTGTAATGAGATGGCTATTATCCTCATGTGGCTTGGCTGTGGCTCAGATTGCCTCCAAGCTTGTGTACAATCCCTCCATTTAGAACCTTCCTTCTCTTGAGGTGAAGGAACCTCACAAATGCACTTGATACTGGCCGTTCGTAAAAGTAACGGGATGAAGTCACATATCTTCCCTTTTTATCACTGTTCAGCTGCCCAAGTCCAGTTAATTGTGGCCTCATCAAATGCAGTTTCCCGGGACGGGGGGGAGGCTGCAGGATGGGGGCCGGGCACGCCTCGCAGGAGAGTGAGCAGTCTGCAGAGTGCAGAGTTCTTGGAGCCTTCTATCCCTGCCTCCGCCAGTGCATTTTCTGGTCTGTTAATTAGAGACTCAGGACTGCAAATGCCTGTCTGTAATTCCTCGGGGTGAATTCACAAAGCCTGGGGAGCAGTGATGCAATGGAAAGAGCGCAGGGTTTCAGAACTGGAAAGACCCGGGCTTAAATCAAGCAACACCACTGAATTCCCTGAATACCCGTTGATTCCAGTCTAAGCCCTTCTCCTCCCCATTTAAGGCAGTAATTTTCAAGCCAGGTTCAGGACTGCTTCGGGGTCTGCAAATGTTTGAATGACTTTTTAAAGAACACATTAAAAACTTTTAATAAAACCGTGCTTAAAAAGCACACATGCTCAAATGTGTTAGGTACAAAAATGTGGTGTTCCCTCAACTGCCCCGTTATTCTTATTGATTGCTCTCACAAATGTGAAATTATAAGTTCAACTTCTACTCATAAAGTTCTACTTAAAGCTGTACTATATGTTGACAATTCAAGTAATGTTTCACGTGACAAAAAGGCCTCCATTGTTTCAAATGTTTGAAAACCACAGCCTCACAGCGTGATTCCAGCTCTTCCAAAAGGTTCTTTTCCTCCCGGGACTTCCATGTTGCCCATCAACCCATGAAATGCTGCAGTTTTAAAGTGCTTCACTTCCAGGTCTCTCTTTTATTGTTCCTTCCGAGGTTTGAAAAATGACAGGGATGAATTACCAACATTTATAGCAATATGGATGGACCTAGAAATTATCATGCGAAGTGAAACCAGTCAGACAATTAGACAGCAACACCCAATGCTACCGCTTACATGTGGAAACTAAAAAGACAAAATGAACTTCTTTGCAGAACAGACAATGACTCACAGACTTTGGAAAACTTTAGTTTTTCAAATAAGGCAGTCTGTGGGGTGGGGGGATGCACTGTGGGTTTGGGATACAAAATCTACAAAATTTACTTGTGATGATTTATGTACACCTATAATTGAAAAAGAAAAAAGAAAAATGACAGGGGTGCAGGCGGGTTTGGTGAAGCATCTTCTGTGTCCGCTGATGGCTGGCATGCAACCTGGGCCCAGGCGGTGACCTCCAGTGAGAGCTCTGTACAGGAGGAATCTTTACCCAGTGGAAAGTGTGGCTGCTGGGCAGGTGGCGGTGAGCTTTCCCACAGCGTGGGCAGTACCAGCAAAGAGAGAAGACAGTAAAGCTTTTGAAAGTTAGAAGTTTTTCTGTGTGACCGGAAGATGTCCCTTATGATGGGAAGTTAATTTGCATGAAGGAGCATGAAGAAAAGAGATGGATAAATACACACAGACAAGTAGGTTGTGAGCAAATGGTGCAGGCTTTGTATGTCATGCAACGTGTTTGGATTTTGTCCAGTAAGAACTTGCTAAGCCATTGGAAGGCTTTTTTTTGGGGGGGGGGGTCGATGCATCTGTTGCATAGGGAAGTTCCAGGGCAAGGGGTTGAATCGGAGCTGCAGCGGCTGGGCTCTGCAAGATCTGAGCTGCGTCTGCGACCTACACCGAAGCTCTCAGCAATGCTAGATCCTTAACCCACTGAGCAAGGCCAGGGATTGAACCCAAATCCTCATGGACACTAGCAGGGTTCATTTTTGCTAAGGGACAACAGGACTTCTGTTTTTTGTTTTTTTAAAGAAAGAAACTTCTGCAAGCATCCTCTGTATTTTCCCCATTGGTGGTATGACTTTTCCTTTTTAAGCTCAGATGGTTAAATTATGTAGACTTTTTTTTTTTCATTTTGATCAAATAAGTCAGACAGAGCTGTTTAGGTTTTGTACAGTCCTTGTCACTTCTGGGTGTGCCTTTGGCCAAGCCCTTAAACATCTGAATTGAGTTTCTGCGATCTGGGACCATTCTTCTAAAGCAAATTTGAGCTTACTGTAAAGGAAAACCTCATTTGCACATGTTCTTTCTTTCCAAATGCTCTTCTGACTCCTCTTCACCACGTAAGTTTTTCTTGATCTCAGCCAGATGTGCTTTCTCCAGGGACATCCTCCTCAGATCTTCAGACTGGATCTGGGCCCTCACCATATGTTCCAACAGCACCCCCAAACTAGCCTATAGCTAGGGTCACATTGGTACTGGGTTGTAATTATTCACTTTTTCTTTTAAAGAAGTCATCGTCGATGTTATGTCTTCTGGGGTCTTACATACCGGAGAAAATCTGTCAACAGTCTTCATAAAACCACCAAGTAAAGAGAATAAAGTGATATTACCATCCAGAAATCTGAGGTTAGCTTGACCTTTTTCACTATTTTTGGTATTGGGTTTCTAGGCTTAGATGACTGAAGAACTAATTTTCAGGGCTTTTTTACAAGTATAATTTCCGTACAATGAACTGTACGTCTTTTAGCATACAACTTGATGTTTTAAAATGTGCATATTCTTATAAAATTATTACCCTAATCAAGATAATACACATATTCACCACCCCCAAATGTGTGTCCACGTTCCTCTGTGACTGTTCCATCATGTCCCTATCTACCCGCCCCCCAAGGCAATCACTACTTTCTTTACATGTCGTCTTGAATTTTTTAGGGTTATATATGCATGGCTTTTTGGCCTGGCTTTTTTCACTGAGCATAGTTATTTTGAGATTCATCCATGTTGTTGCATTTAAAAATAACTGCTGGGAGTTCCCGTCGTGGCGCAGTGGTTAACGAATCCGACTAGGAACCATGAGGTTGCGGGTTCGATCCCTGCCCTTGCTCAGTGGGTTAACGATCCGGCGTTGCCGTGAGCTGTGGTGTAGGTTGCAGACGCGGCTCGGATCCTGCGTTGCTGTGGCTGCGGCGCAGGCCAGTGGCCACAGCTCCGATTAGACCC
>PVHT021183645.1:1107805-1142261 GCA_004024745.2 Catagonus wagneri
TAAATAAATAAATAAAAAATAAAAATAACTGCTGAATAGAATTCTGTTATAATCATACAGCAAAATGTATTTGCCCATTCACCTGTTGATGGCATTTGCATTGTTTCTAGAGTTTTGTTATTGCCAACAAACCTGCTATGAATATTTGTGTGTGTGTGTGTGTGTGTGTGTGTGTGCGTGTGTGTGCTGGTACACTGGAACTTATGAAAACGAACTTCTGCCCTCTCTGAGAGACTTTGTTCAGAGAATAAAAATACAAACCACACAGTGGGAAAAAGTATTTGCAAGCCACATATCTGAAAAAGTTCTTCTATCAAATATGTACTTATTATTACCAGAAAGTTACTAAGAGAGTGGATCTTAAGAATTCTCATAGCAAGGGAAAAAGTTTGTAACTGTGTGAGGTGATGGGTATTGAGTGGGCTTAAGGTGGTGATCTTTGCATTATATAGAATATGAAGTCATTATGGTGTACACTTTTAATACAGTATATGTCAATGATGTCTCAAGAAAACTGAATTAAAAGAATATAAGATCTTTTAAAACAATAGTAGACAACAAAATAGTCAACTGAAAACAAATAGGCAAAAGATTTGGTCAGACATGTAACCAAAGGAGTTATTTGAAAACATTTAACAAAGTGGAAATATTTGGGGGTGTTGCTTTTAAGCTTCGTTCGGCTGGCCCAGAGCAGCGTTTAATCTAGAGCGAATTCTTTCCTACGATTGAGACAGCAGAGCACTCTAGCCAATGGCCCGTGAATTCCGAGGTTTCCCATCTGGCTCTTGGGAAAGGTCACAATTTCCAACGCTGTGCGAACCTCAGAAATTATTTACCCTAATCCTTTCAGGTCGCTTCCTCCAGTGCTTAGGCCGCACCACTCCGTCGCACACAATAGGGGGCGCCCTGCAGAGCTCCAGAACTTGCTCCGAGCAGCTCTCTCTTTTCCAGCGTGCTGCTGGGATGCTCTGGGCATCTCGCCTCCGCACGCATCTAGCTCCACCTCTTCCGCCCGAGGGAAGCCTCTCAGCTTGGCCTGGGGTCCCCTTGCCTGCACTGCGGCCCAGAAACTCTCCCCAGGAAGAAAAATGTGACAGTGGTCGGGCTTCTCTTGTTACCTGTCTCCCACGGATCCCTGCGGTTTGCTGCCTGGAGTCTAATGTCTTGAAAAACCTTTTTTCATACAGTTGGTCCATTTTTTAGTGTCGGGAGGGAGAGTCAGCCCAGTACCTGTGACTCCACGTCGGCCTGAGTGGAATTCTGAATGATCGTATTTCACGGCAGTGGTACCTAACAGTTGGCGACACGCTTCCTAGCAGTTGCTTAATCCTCAGGACACTCCCGTGGGATGTGTACGCTTTGACTCGCCGGAGAGGCAGCGCACATCGCCTGGGAAGACGGATGATAACTGGAAGAACCGTAGCCTGAACTCTGGCGGTCTGAATCTCAGCCTCCCGTGGTTTAATAATAATATACCATACAGCCTGCTTCTGAAACGTGATGGCTTAATCAGCACTTCTCCCGCACCCAGATTCTCTCTCTATATACTTTTCCGAAACAGAGTATACATTATTTTATGGATAGTTTTTCCTTACAATTTGAATACATCTTCAAATTTGAATTTTTTTTATTCTGGTACATCTGCCATTTGTATATTGGATTATTTTTGAAACAAACATACATCCATGGCTGAATGGACGTATACACAATTCAATGGCACGTTTTCTTACTAAGCGGTAGCACTCACAATTAGATGATGCTGTGTTACATTGTGTTACTGAGAATTAAACGGAAAACAAAAAACAGAAAAGCAGATATCAACAGCTCTGAATTAAAAAGGGACTTAGAGCAGTTGGACATCATGTGAAGAACTAGGAATGTCTTAACAAATTTACCTCGTGATTTATCTTGATAATGTATCTTTTTTATATGCACCAGACTGATATGTGATATGAAATAATCAATGTCTAAGATTAAATGAGCTCCTTTGGTAGATATAAAAATTCTAAGAAAAAAGACAGCACCGCATCATAACCTAATTGGCAGTGCTTTTTTTTCCTTTTCAAGTGGTACATTGAGTAGTGGTGTGTCTTACAGTTGAAGGTGCCTTTGATTTAATGAAACACGATGTCATATCTTATTGTTTAAATTTTTTATATATGCCTTTTGCACAACTCTTGTATCTCAGACATTCATTATATAATTAAATTTCTGGCCTAGTGTTTCTGATTATTAGTTTAATAATAATTAATAATAAGTTTAATAGTAATTATTATTAGTTTCTAACGTATGTGTTTCTAACATTGTTGTTTTGTCCCTTGTTTTATTTCTTTAGCCACAATCTCCTTTTTTAAAAATTCATTCTATTGTCTTTACCATTCCTTTTTTCTAAGCTCTTTCTTTGAAAATGAGTTTTTATTCAATTCTATGGTAGTAAGAGAATTTCTTCCATTTCCTTGGACTGAGTCCTTGCCTACGGAATTAATTTCCCAAAAGAACTTTCCCACTTTACTTTTTCTGCTTAAGCTCCAGTCAATTTCCCCCACATTCACCCACTCCTTTCTCTTGCAGTGTCCTGCCCTGGCCTGCCCTGCAAATTCTGCTTGTCAGAATTCCCACCAATCCTTCAATGTCTATTTCAAATACATCTTTATTAAAGATTTGATGGACCTGAGGAGACCTTGCCCTCCTCCAAGCCCTCATAGCACTTTTCCTATCTCTTGTAGGTCCTGCAAGATTTTACCTTGGAGTTTAATCATTAAAGTAAATATGCAGCATTCCCGTCGTGGTGCAGCAGAAACAAATACAACTAGGAACCATTAGGTTGCAGGTTCGATCCCTGGCCTTGCTCAGTGGGTTAAGGATCCGGCGTTGCCGTGAGCTGTGGTGTCGGCTTGGATCCCACGTTGCTGTGGCTGTGGTGTAGGCTGGCAGCTGTAGGTATGATTCGATCCCTAGCCTGGGAAACCTCCATATGACGCGGGTGTGGCCCAAAAAGCAAAAAAAGAAAAAATAAAGTAAATGTGCAACAGGGGATTTTTTGGGGGGAGGGGAGCTTTGTTAGTTTATAGTATGTCTTTGTATTTCCCAATCAGAGGAAGGTGATCTGTGCATAATATGTTCTTTTTTATTTTTTAAGATTTTTTTCTGGTATAGTTGATTTACAATGTCCTGCCAATTTCCGCTATACAGCAAAGTGACCCAGTCTCATATATATACGTATTCTCATAATTAGGTTCTTGATTAATATTGGTTGAGTTGAGCCAAACTGATAAATTTAAGTAATATGGGAAAACTCTGAAACAGTTAATTTTCTGAAATGATTTTAAAAATCATTGAGAAGTTATTGCTGGATCTCAAGATCGTGGTTCTCTACCTTGAGGGCATGTCAGAATCCCCCATGTAAGTTTTTGTTTGTTTATTTTGAATAACAATGCTTGGTTCCAGCCAAATCTATTAAGGCTGTAATCACCGAGAATAAGCCCCAGGAAACTGTTTTTAGAAGTGATACGGAGGGTTTGATGCTCATAAAAGGTTAAAATACTGGTTTGAGGAAGCCAAGTAATGGTTGTCTTCTGAGCTCTACTTAGATTTGGGGACCTTTCTTGGATCTTCTAATAATTGAATCCTAATTAAACAAAATAGTGAATGCACTAGAATAGCCAAAATCTATTTTCCTGGAAAAGGAAAGAGACTGAATAAATAAAATATGGGGCTACTATAAGCCATTCCTTCACATATTTAATACATGTGTTGATGTAAAAAATAATCTAGCCCTGACGATACTCTCTATCCATAAGTATGGCCACACAAAAGCGAGAATCACACATTATAATTACGTTGTGACCTTCCAGTAACCGAGAATCCTAAACAAAAATATACATTAAGAATATACTTTCAACCAAGAAGAAAATACTTTTGGGGGGGCAGCTTCAGCTTTATTTTGTGTAAACAGTCTGGAAATGTGATTTTCAGCGTGACTAGCGAAGTGTATAAAGATAAAGTTGTAAGAGTGTATTTATACGCCACCCCAGGTAAGTCGTTAATCAGACAGTGTGCACCGTTCTCAACTATGTTCTGAGTAATGTGGTGTTAATCATCCCGAAGCATTAGACTCTTTATTAAGAATTAATGTGTTTAAGTTAGTGTCTATACAAACTTCAGAGGAGCCTCTAGGGTCCTTTTCCTCCAGAATTTAGAATCTAATCTGAATTTATGTAAATGAGACAGAGGTGATAGAATAAGTATTTTCCCTCCCATTGGCTGTAAATAGGCAAGACTTTGCAGATCTGAGTCTAAATGAATCTGTACAAACCAGGCAGCAGAGATGCTATAAATCTTCAGTAAACATGGAGACACTTGAAATGTCAAGCTTTGGAAAATCAGGATTACATCTTCTGAGTTTTAGAGGATGAGTCTGGACTTCAACCACCCATAACTTGGATATAAATCTGTAGCTTAAATTATCTGTGATACTATTAACTAGAGATAGTCATCATACAATTTTTGGTATATTTTTTCCAGCTCATGTGCAAGTGTTTTTATAAACATGGTTTGGTACTTGGGTGTGTGCACACAGGCGTGTTTGTACTCATAGAAAATAATTGGGGGAGTTCCCATTGTGGCTCAGCGGTAAGGAACCTGACCAGTATCCATGAGGATGTGGGTTCGATCCCTGGCCCTGCTCAGTGGGTTGGGGATCTGGCATTGCCATAAACTGCAGTATAGGTCACAGATGCAGCTCAGATCTGGCATTGCTGTGGGCTGTGGCAGAAGCCACAGCAGCAGCTCCAGTTTGACCCCTACCTTGGAAACTTCTATATGCCGCAGGTGTGGCCCTAAAGAATTGGAATCATGTGGGGAAAGTTTTTGACTTGGCATATTGTAAGATTTTTATATATGGTTAATTTTTTGGAACTATGATTGTTAGTAATTTTCAACCATGTGGATTTATCATAATTTATCCAACATATACCTTATTGGGGATCATTAAGTTTGCATTGTTTATTTATTTTTGGTAAAAATAAATAATATAATCATGAATGTCCTTACATTAGTTTTATTTATTTATTTATTTATTTATTTTTTCTGTCTTTTTGCCTTATCTAAGGCCGCATCCGCTGCATATGGAAGTTCCCAGGCTAGGGGTCTAACAGGAGCTGTAGCCGCCGGCCTTCGCCACAGCCACAGCAACGCGGGATCTGAGCCGCATCTGCAACCTACACCACGGCTCACGGCAACGCCGGATCCTTAACCCACTGAGCAAGGCCAGAGATCGAACCCGCGTCCTCATGGTTCTTAGTCGGATTCGTTAACCACTGAGCCACGACGGGAACTCCCTAGTTTTTTTTTTAAAAACATCATTCATTTTTCCTTTACGATAATTTATCTCTGAAATGGTTACAGAAATTGATAGTCAAAGTAAAAAATTTTAAGAATGTCCTTTTACTTCACACTTGATGATGGTGATTATTATTCTTTTTAAATTTTTCAAGCTATGTAAAAAAATAACATTTTACTATCTGTGAATCTGAACTTTATTATTTGTTTATGATGACATATTCTCATAAGTGGACTTTTTAACTGAATAAATTAATCTTATATGCCATTTATATGTTTTTAGTTGCCTTTTTCTAAGTAACGTGTAAAACCACTTTATATGTTATGGAAAGTAGGCATTTATCTGTGGCACAGATTTTTCCCTCTGCAATTTCACCTTAAATATTATAATTCTTTTTTATGTACACAAGATTTACATTTTTTAAATATACACCAACATATTAATTCATAATTTCTTTTATAACTTTATTTCTATGATACTTTTTCACCTAACATCATCTAAATTTACTTCACTTTAGTTCTTTTATGGCCTTATAGCTTAGAAAATTTAGATTTTTAACTTATCTGTAACTTATTTCAACGCAATGTTAAGATGTGAAACAGAAATTTAATTTTATTCTTTTTAGCAGTTGTCATAATTTATTGAAAAATTGTTTCTCTCTCCAATTATTTTCTATACAGATTTAGTCATGTAGTATTAAATTATTCTCCTGGGCTCTTTTGTTTAATTAAAATATCTATTTCTCCATACCTGACACTGATAATACCTTAAATGTGGTAGAATAAATCTCTATTCTTTAATTTCAAGACAATTCTCATAGTTAAAAATTTCAAGTAAACATTATACTCCTATTAACAAAGTACAAAAAAGGAGGAAGGTGAGATTTCTACTGAAATTAGTTAAATAATTTACTTAAAATTTTAAAATACCTTGGGCAGAGTAAACTTTTTATAATATTGAATTTCCCAAAATGTTATACACTCAGCACAAAATTCTGTTTACACAAATGCGTGGCTCCGTTTCTTTTTTTCAAATTTTCTTTTACACCCGCATCAAAGTTGTAGCATTTTCTTCACATAGAACAAGTGTATTTTGTGTTACATTAATTAACGTGCATTTTAAATATTTTTACTTTGAATTTTTTTAAACAATCATTGGACATATGGGTTATTTTCACTTTTTGGCTGCTATGTATAATGCCTCTATGAACGTTTTTGTGCCAGTGTTTTTACGGACATATATCTTCATTTCTCTTGGGTAGATACCTAGAAGTGGAATTATTGGATCATACGGTAACGCTATATTTAACCATTTGAGTAGGTGCCGGACTGACTACCTTCCATGACAGCTGAAGCATTTTACATTCCCACCAGCATATATGAGGGTTCCAGTTCCTCCATCTTTGTCAACACTTGTTATTATCTGACTTTTTGATTTTAGCCATCCTAGTGTGTATAAAATGGTATCATATTATGGTTTTGAGTTGAGATTTTCATAATACCTTTTAACGAGTTATTGCTGCTATAAAATAAAGTTATAGTGACTTTTGTAATAGATATTCTTAAGACCTCTTCCTCCGGTGCCTCTCTCTGACACATCAGCTAATGCCTCTTGTACAATGAATACTCATGGACTGTCAGCTACTCTCTAGTATCTACACAGGAGATTCAGGGCAGTGCATTGCTTGAAAAATACAGACTGTGTGTCCAGACTGTCTGAGGTCAAGTGTCAGCTCTGTCATTTTCCTGCTTATGTGACCTTGGACAAGTCATGTACCTTGAAAACTTAGTAAGTTTTCAACCAACAAATCAAATGCTGCTGTAAATTTCGTCAAATAAAATATTTCCGTAAGTATTTTCGTATTTATTTACATAGTTTTTTCTTTTTTCTTTTTGTCTTTTTAGGGCTACCTCCACGGCACATAGAGGTTCCCAGGCTAGGGGTCTAATCGGAGCTGCAGCTGCTGGCCTTCGCTACAGCCACAACAACGTGGGATCTGAGTTGCATCTTCAGCCTGCACCACAGCTCACAGCAACACCTGATCCCTAACCCACTGAACGAGACCAGGGATTGGTCCCACATCCTCTTGGATGCTTGTTGGTTTGGTTAACCGCTGAGCCACGATGGGAACTCCTATCTACATAGTTTTTTCAGTTAATACTAATTGACTTTGAAAGGATGATCATCATCTCCAAAAAAGAATGTGCTGGGAATGTTTAATAACTAGCTCCAGAAGAATGTGTGTGTGCACACCCAGAGGCTTATAAATTTTAGTGATAAAAAGGACTATAGCCCACAATTTTAAACAATTTACAATATTTTTATTGAAAATCCTAAATAGCTAATTGATTCTCACAGAATGCTTTCACTGATTTTTTGCCAAACTCTTGTAATGGTAGCCAATCTATGGTTGTAGTTCTGCCATGAAGGGAACGGAGACCCACAATCCAATTTGCTTTTCCCAGCAAACTCATTGTCATCTAACTGGGTGTGTGATCTATAGTTACAACTTTTTCTCACCCTGATCAAGAGCAGGGCAAGGACATTAATCCGTAATATTCAGACCTTCACCACTGCCAGTGTTCTGCTGCTAGGGAAGTCGTCCAGTGCTGTAGGAGTTGGAGTATATTTGTCCCTTTCATTCCTTTGATTGCAAAAGGAGTTATTAAGTTGTTGAATGGGACAGAGGCTGCTCAGTTAGCAGTAAGACACCATTTGTGTATATCAGCTAATTGTAGTAAGGGCAGTTAACTTTATTTATTATTTTCCTCTTTTCCATGTAACTTTTGGCTTTCTCTTGTAGGTCTACCCTTTTTCCAATGTGATTTTTTACGAAAGCTAATCTATTATACTTACTTATTTTGTTTGTAATCCCTCAACTAGCCCATATATATTTTCATTCTTTTTGCAGACTCCCTTGAGCCCTACTCATGACGGCTCAAATTTGTTTCAAAGATAAAATGCCCTCTTCAATCATTTCAAATTGAACATGAGAAATTTTCTCTAACTTTTCCTTTTGTTCCTGGTAGCAAGTTACTCTGTTTTCCTAAAGAACTTTTTTTTCTTCATTGACATGCAATATTTTCGAAGAGAGTTGATGATTATTCTCTTCTGGTTCATCTTTGCACACTGGTCTATGGTTAAACATGAGCTACTGTTATCCCAGAAATGGGATAAGCACCTTTATGAAATTTTTGAATACAGAATGAAAAAAAAAAAAAAAAAAAAGACTGGAGTTCCTGTCATGGCGCAGCAGAAACGAATCCGACTAGGAAACATGAGCTTGTGGGTTTGATCCCTAGCTTTGCTCAGTGGGTTAAGGAATGGGCATTGCCGTGAGCTGTGGTGTAGTTTGCAGATGCACCTCAGATCTGGTGTTGCTGTGCCTCTGGTGTAGGCTGGCAACTGCAGCTTCAATCAGACCCCTAGCGTGGGAAACTCCATATGCTGTGGGTGCTGCCCTAAAAAGCAAAAAAAAAAAAAAAAAAAAAAAAGGTGTCTAAAGCTTTATATTAGTTTTTGGATGTCCCCTACCCCTAGCAAAATGGTTTGGCCATCACTACAATCCCAGAGTAGTTTGATTTGGAAGTTCCTTCACTGTGTTTGGAAAAAGGTAGATTTCTGCAGGGAATCGGCTTTCCCTTTAGCATAACCCGAACATCAAGAATAAGCAGTGGCAGGAGACAGTGCCCTGCCTGACTTCTCTTCATGCCCCAGTTACCCCAAGCACTATGCCCAATAGTACATCGGTGGTTTCCAGGTGGCAGAGGGCTCCAAATGCCCTGTGGTCTTTTCTCAACTCCAGTTCTCCTATTGCTGAGTTAGGAGACCTTGGTAGAGTTTTATTAGCATCTGCTCTGATTGTTTCTCAGGCAGCTGCTGCTTCTCAGGAATGGAGGCTGATTTACATTATTTCCTGCTATCTGTATCCCTTGATATTTCAAGTATGTGGATGGCATTCCCAATGCTGGTGGAAGTTGATCTCAATTTTTACTTCCATTCATTACTTAAATAAAAATCTGAGAGCTGGAGATGTTATGCGCCTATGGTGTTTTGGTTGTTCTTCTCTGGAAGTCTTTCTTTATGACATCACTACAGAGGGAAATGCAAAAACATTCAACTTATATATATATATTTTTTTTAATTAATTAGAAGTCACTTAGAGGCAAATTTGATCTGTTTCATGATAAGCTGAAAAAGTTTACAAGCAGTCTTTATCTTCGATCCTTTAGAAAAACGTGAAATATTCTCAGTGAGTTTTATAATGCTGTTTGAATCAAAACATTCCATCTCTGACTTGTTTGTTTGTTTGTTTTTTGCTGCACCTGCAGCATGTGGAAGTTCCTGGGCCAGGGACTGAACCCTCACCACAACAGTGATCTGGGCCACTGCAGTGACAATGCCAGGTCCTTAACCCACCGTGCCACAAGGGAACTCCCATATCTGACTTTTGAAGGAGAAGCCAAGCATCATAGAGGGAAATGTGGAAGAGTAAATTACATTCAAATTAGATAAACTGATAAAATCAAGAGTGAGTCTGAAGTTCCAGGTGACCTTAGGGCTTTCAAACAATGATCTTCCTTCCCTTCGTTCATTTCCTAACCCTTTCTCTCTCTGCTTCCTCCTCTCTATCCTCTTCCTCCTCTATGTTTCTATGTCTATCTCTATCATCTCTCTTTCTTTGTCTGTCTCTATCATCTCTCTCTTTCTTTTTTCTTCCATAGAGATTTCTAAGGAACCACTGATCCTGGCAGATTAATTGTCAGACTTGTGGTCAACTTCATAAGCCACCATGATTCCCTCATGTAGATCCAACTCCAAAACCTTAGTATATTACTTTCCAATTGATAATATAATGAATTATGGCAAACTTAGTGGCTTAAAGCAATACAAATTTATTATCATATAGTTCCAGAAATCAGAAGTCATAAATGGGTATTATGGGGCTAAAATCAACGTTCATATTCCTTTTGGCGGCTTTAGGGGAGAATCCATTCCTTGCTTATTTTGTCTTCTATAGGCTACCTGCATTCCTTAGCTCTTGGCTACATCACTTCAACGCCTATTTCCATCATCAATCTTGTTAGGCTCTCCTACTCCTTATTTATCTTATAAGGAAGCTCATGATTACATAGGGCCCATCTGCAGATTCCAGGGTAATCTCCCCACCTCAAGACCCTTAACTTATATACCTAACAAAAACCTTCAAAATACATGGGGAAGGGAGTTCCCGCTGTGGCTTAGTTCTAACGAATCTGACTAGTATCCATGAGGATGTGGGTTCGATCCCTGGTTTCGCTCAGTGGGTTAAAGATCTGGCACTGCCATGAGCTGTGGTGTAGGTCTCAGACTCAGCTCGGATTTGGCACTACAGTGGCTGTGGTGTAGGCCAGCAGCTACAGCTCCGATTTGACCCCTAGCCTGGGAACTTCCCTATGCTGTGGGTGAGGCCCTAAAAAGAGAAAAAAAAAAACAAAAACGAAAAACAACATGGGGACTGGTGATAGAAATGAACAGAGAAGTTATAGTTTGAGACATCAAAACTTCTCTCTCAATAATCAAAAACAGTTCAAAATAAAATCAGTGAGGAAACAGAACAAAATAACCCCTCAATAACATTGCAACCAAGTGTATTTAATTGCTATTTACAGAATGTTTTCTTCAACAAGAGCAAAACACCACAGTCAAGTGCACATGGATGTTCACCAAAATAGAGCATGTTCTGGATCATAAAACAAACAATAATTAAAAACATAAAATCATATAAAGTATATTTTCTGACCCTTGTGTAACTAAACTAGGAATCAATAGCATATAGATAATAGGACCATCTCCAAACTCTTGAAAATTAAACTACACATATCTAAATAATCAATAGGTCAAAGAAGAAGTCTCTAGGGGATTTAGGAAAATATTTTGAATAGAACACTATATATGATATCTAAAAATTTATGGGACGCAGCTAAAACAGTACCTAGAGGAAAATTTATAACATCAAGTGGCCATGCTAGGGCAGAGATGTCTAGGAGCCAGTTGGTGGCTGCGAGATTGCTCTGCCAGATGGAGAAGGTATGGGGCAGAGGCATAGAGGATCCCAAGTTATGTGTTCAGGCTCTGTCAGGTTTCAAGGAATGAGGGCAAGCTTAGGGAAACTTGTTTAGTGAGAGTTTATTGAAAGACTACATAGGGAATACAAAGAAAAGCAAAACAGTCTAAAAAATTGTTGGCAAATATGTAGTCGTGTCTCACTGGGGACTATCTGTATTCACTATCTTTCAGGGTGTAAAAGCAGGGGCTTTGGATTTAGGCATATTTCAGTTCAGATCCAGGATCTGCCACATATTAGTTAGATGATCAGAGGTGCTGGCCTGCTTCTTCAGTCCTTGGCACAGAGCAAGTCCTCAAGAAATGGTAGGTAATAGCAGATGCTGTAGGTGGTTATGATGGCCATTGTAAGTAGTGCCCGTAGAGAGGCAGTGCCTCTGACAGCCTGTGCTCTGCTGACTCAGCTCCTACATTCATGCTTCTTGCTGCTTCTTTCTTCTCCTCTCATTTTGTTGTCCTTTCTTTAGACCTTGCTTCAGGGTCCTTCAGGATCCTGGATTAAGAGGGAGTTTCCACTGTGGCTCAGCGGTTAACAAAACCAACTAGCATCCAAGAGGACATGGGTTTGATCCCTGGCCTCGTTCAGTGAGTTAAGGATCCAGCGTTGCTGAGAGCCGTGGTGTAGGTCACAGACGTGGCTCGTAATCCGAGTTGCTGTGGCTGTGGCTCCAATCAGACCCCTAGCCTGGGAACTTCCATACACTTACACAGGTGTGGCCCTAAAAAGACAAAAGACAAAAAAAGGGGGGTGGGGTGGGGAGATCCTGGACGAAGACTTGCTCTTTTGGGGAATGACAGCAACACTGACAGCATAAAGTGGCAACGCGCTGTGCTAAGGATCCAGTAGCCCATTTGGTTATTATCAGGACCCCGTGATGTAAACAGTTTTTCTACATTTCCCTAGTTATAAACAGACTATCAATGCATAAGAGAGTGAAGTCTGTCCAGCTGTCAATCTTGCACGCTTTCCTGCACCAGACTGCTGCTGGGAGTGTCCCAAGAGATAGCAATCATCTTACTGCAATTTACAAAGTAGGTTCTGGTCCCTATGAGTTTTAGGAGGCCAAAGCTAACATACAGCAGAAGTGACTTGAGTTTTTCCCTTCAGTTTCCATCCATGATTGACACTTGGTGGAAGTTCTAAGAGTGAAATGAACTAAAAGCAGGTAGAAACAATCCCACCAAAAAGAATATCCCATTTCATCAAGAGTAGACTGATTTCTTGCTCCAATTTGGAGGGTCAGGAAGTTCCCAGAGGACCTTTGAGAGAATTATTTCAACCTAACATGCTCTGTTTGTCTTATTCCTTCAGGTCTTGTGCTTAGGGAATCCATGCTTTAGAAACCTTTATGCACTTTCTTCCTCGGATGGAGTGTGTGGAGACATCCAGGACATCTGGGACTATCTCAGGGAAGAGAGAAGAGCTCTGAGTGCAATGGACCAGCAGGCAGTGGACCTTCCTTAGCCTCCTGCTATAATCCAGAACTCTCTCATCAGAAAGAATCTCCTTACACTGTCCTGCATCCCCTGTGTTGCTACTTAAGCCCATTTCCTCTGGGAGAGGAAGGACAGCTGGTCACCCTTCTCTGTGTCATTATCCCTTAGGAAAGTAAGCACTTGCTGCTGACATGTTTACTACATGTTGAGATCACCAAAAGTGCCAAGGATACTTGTGAAAGGGCATGTGTGTCTTACCTTCCATATTCCAAGATGCCACTGCTGAAGAGTAGTTATCCATGTGTCAGGAGGGAGGCTGAGACAACTGGCTTATGATCTTGGAAAATGTGTGTGTTATCCTTAGCCTGCCTGTAGAAGCTGTTGCTGCTTAAAGCTCTGCCTCTTGACCTTACGAGATCAGGTGCCTTTGCTCAAATACTCTTGTCCTCTTCTCTGCCCCGTCCCTTTCCCAAACCTCTCCGCTTGCTGACTTGTAAGTCCCCATATTCCTTGGTTTCCAAGTATTGCTCAGTATGCCACATTATCTGAAAGGGCTTCCCTAGTCCACATCACATTTCCTTAGCCTGCCTGGCTCGAGTTCTTTCTGTAGCATCTGCTTTCAAATCCTGGGGCCATGCAGCTTCCAGTCTGTTCAAATTCATTGCTGTCCTTGGGTTATGGTAGCTGTCCTCACACATGATTTTAGCCACCAGTCTTATGCTAAACCTTGAAATCTAGTTCCCTGATCACATGATCCAGCAATCCCATTCCTGGGCATAAATTCAGAGAAAACCATAATTCGAAAAGTTATATGCATCCCAATGTTCCTTGAACATCTCGCTCTTTTCAAATAGTGGTCTTCAAATTTGCAGATGCATTTGGATTATTTGTGGAATTCTGGGAAAAATACAAATGAATAAGCACCATCCCAGACCAGCTGAAATCAAAATGATCAGAAGAGAGCTCCTCATCGTGGTCTGTTAGGAAAAAGCATCCTTGGAGTTCCTGCTGTGGCTCAGCAGAAAGGAACCTGAGTAGTATCCATGAGGATGCAAGTTCAGTCCCTGGCCTTGCTCAGTGGGTTAAGGGTCTGGCATTGCGAGAGAGAGAGTCTTTTCACCGTTTGGTTTATAAGTTAGTCATTTGTGAAGGAAAAGAGAGAGTGGAGATGTCAGAGAAATGTTTCCTTCCAAGTGAAGATATATGACCAATTTGATGACTAATTGAGGCACCAGAGATGGTAAAGGTAACAGCTTTAAAACAAGCAGGAACCCTGCAGAAGGAGGCACCCCGCCAAACTTTAGGTATGCATGAAAAAACTTAGTAGACACCTGTTGATTTATTTTTCCCAGCCTGGCATCTCTTCTTCTGTCTTGTGTCTCTCTTACAGAGACCCTATTCCATGTAGTTTGAGTGGAAATAACTCCTCCTCTTTCACCCCCTTTGGGAAGTGAACACACGACCTCGACCTGGCCCCCCATCATTCTGCATTCCCCTGTCCACAGTGTTTGGATTACAAATGGATCCATCACGCAAACTGGCCAGTGAGCACTCTCTCTAGATTGTGCTGGGATTCCCAGAAAAGAGACATCTTCCCTTCTGAAATCACAGGTTGCCACCTTACAGAAAAGGCCTTTTCGGGAGGGGGTGCTAACAGAGAAAAGCAGAACTGAAAGGTGAAAAGAGAAAGAGAAAATGACCAAGAAAGAGCACAAGACAAAATACCTACTCAGCCCTGAATGCAGATGCTTTCTAATGCTTCTCAGCCACACAGCTGGTACATTTTAGTTTAACCTAAGCTATTTTTTGCGTTGAATTTTCATCACTGTCATCCCTAAGAGTTCTGGCCAATCCAGTGCACTTTCCCAGATGTCTACTGTCTTAGGCAAATGCACATCCTATAATAAATCGGGACTGTATAACATGCAAAGATTGAATGTGTTTGAGTAACATTATGCGACTAAAAAGGGTCCCACTGATCAAAAACATTTGGGTAATACTCCAAATTATGCTCTCGTCTTAGAAATACATTTCACACATTAGCATATTTAAGAACTTGAGAAGTTCTGAAGTCAATAAACTGTTTAAGTTTTACAATCCAGCATTTCTCTAATACATTTGATCATAGATGTGTGTGTGTGTGTGTGTGTGTGTGTGCGCGTGTGTGTAAATTGCTACCCAACATTCAGAGCTTTTCTTTTGCTTCTTTGATGAAATTGGTGCCATTTTATATGGTCCATAGATGAAGTATTACTCTTAGGTATGAACCATTCCTTCGAAAAACACATTATAACTGTTATAGAAGAAATACTATGTGAAATGCAAAGGCATGTAGCCCATTTCCTGGAAGAATTTCTCTCTATATAAATAGCATGACATTGAGCTTAGACTATGAAAGATTACATGGTATAATCAAAGTTAGGAGGAAAAGAAGCCTTTCTTTGATTTGGGAAAAGATCTGTATTTTCTTAGAGCCCATCTCTCTGAGAGCAGTTTCAGGGTGTGGCCTCAGAGTCCCCTCTGTGGAGCGGAGGAGCTCTTGCGCTGGCTCTCTGTAAACCTACAGGAAAAATGAGGGCTCTCACTTTTGATCAGGGAAGAAATATACGGAGTAAGGTTAGGAGAAAGAACCAGCAAGGGGCACACATTCTCTCTTCCTCACATCCCTGCAGACCCAAGACTAGTTCTCTGATTCCCACCCACTCTGATTCCCTTGGCTACTCTCAAAACAAATGGGAAAATAGTTCTGCTAGGACAAAAAAAAAAAAAAATTCCTTTTGGCCACTCCAGGATGATCAGGATCTGGTGGTTTTAAAAAATTTTATCGGAGTATAGTTGAATTGCAATGTTGCGTTAGTTTCAGGCGTGCAGCAAAGTGAATCGGTTATAAACGTACATATATCTGTTCCTTTTCAGATTCTTTTCCCGTGTAGGTTATTATTGCACACTATTAAGTAGATGACCCTGTGCTATTCCATAGGTCCTTGTTACTTATCAATTTTATATTCGGTAACATATCTATATGTCAGTCCCAACCCTCTAATTTATCCCTCCCCAGCCACATTTTCTCTTTATGGTAACCCTATGTTTGGTTTTGAAATCTTTGAGTCTCTTTCTGTTTTGGAAGTTCTTTTCCGTCATTTTTTATTAAATTCCACGTATTAGTGATCTCACATGATAGTTGTCTTTCTCTGTCTGACTTACTTTGCTTAGTATGATGATTTCTAGGTTCCTGCAGATGGCATTATTTTGATCTTTTCTGTGGCTGAGGAATCTTCCGTTGTGTGTATATACCACATCTCCTTGATCCATTCCTCTGCTGATGGAGGTTTAGGTTGCTTCCATGTCTTGGCTGTTGTGAATAGTGCTACAGGGAACATTGGGATGCATATAACTTTTCGAATTCTGGTTTTCTCTGGATTTATGCCCAGGAATGGGATTGCTGGATCATGTGGTAGTTCTCTGTTTCGACCAAGGTGTGTCTTTAGTGACTCACAGAAAATCTGCCAAGGCTGAGTACCTGAGTAATGTTCTTTAACACTCGCCCAGCTCTGCCAGGTCCCCCAGACCTCAGGGGGCTAGAAGCATGCACTGGGGTTCCCTCTGAACTTCTCCTTCGGTGGCCTCCATCAAGCCCCAAGGGCTGATATTTCCAGCCAACTTTTCTGTTCAATCCAGCTTCACATTCTATGGCTACTGCCTTCCACCATCTTAGCTGCTACATCCCTGGGCACCAAAAACCGACCAGAGTCCACACACGGCCCAAACCTCATGATAGGAGGTGGCACTGTGGGGAGAGACGCTCCTGTCCCTTTCATTTGTGTGACTTTATTCCCCTTCAAAGAGACCCCAGAGCCACACAGATTTTGACTGATCTCTTAAAGAGATGGTAGCAAAATAACTCAGAAGAAAATTGTTTTGTTAGGATGGGAGGAGATGAGTCCTCTGGGGTCAGGATTGGGACACAGATTCACAGAACTGCAACTGAGCTGTGCTCAGAATGACCCTCTTTGGGAGTTCCTGTCATGGTTCAGTAGTTAACGAACCTGACTAGTATCCAAGAGGTCGCAGGTTTGATCCCTGGCCTCACTCAGTGAGTTAAGGATCCGGCGTTGCCGTGAGCTGTGGTGTAGGTTACAGACGGGGCCCGGATCCTGAGTTGCTGTGGCTGTGGTGTAGGCCGGCAGCTGTAGCTCCAATTCGACCCCTAGCCTGGGAACCTCCATATGTGCAGGTACGGCCCTAAAAAGACAGAAAGAAAAAAAAAGAGAGAATAACCCTCTGTGGCAGCCAACGAACGCCTTCATACTGGGACACAGGATTCCCGTTTCCATCTTGCATCACTGAGTTCTCCAAAGATGTTCCTCAGCCCCCATAAAAATGGGGTTCTGGAGCCCCCAGCTCCCTGTCTGCATATGTCTGAAACTAGTACTAGAACTGAAACACCAACTACAAGGTTGTTACAGCGAACAACCAAAGACAGCAAAGGCCATAAAAAGAACATCAGTGATACCTCCTGCAACTTCAGGGCCTGCTGGTCCCAGACACACAGTTACCCTTTACCTCCTTCCGTGTCAGAGGTTGGAAAACATTTTCTGTAAAGGGGCAGACAGTAAATATTTTATGCTTTACAAGCCATGTAGTGTGCAGGGGAACGACTCAGTTCTTCTAGGGTAGCCCCAAAGTAGCCATAGGCCATGAGTAACTAAACAAGCGAGTATGTATTTCAATAAAACTTATTCAGGAAAACAGAGGGCAGGCTGGATTTGATCGGGTGGGCTATAGTTTTCTTTTCCATTTAAGATATTTATAGTGATCGGTTTTGAATAACAAAGCTTTAAAGTAGCATTACATGAACATCAGACAAGTTTACCTACAGCTCTTGACTGCATATCTAGTGAGCAATTAGCAGTGGGTACAGTAGAGGCTTTGTCCAGCCATATCAAACACCCATAAAGCTGCAAAATTTGTCTTGGTTCCTGTTTGGTCCCTTTTTCTTTCTCAAGTCTTGTGCCCATTTCATCTTCCAGTGCTTTCACATATTCACTACCAACCCTGATTTCTTACCCTGGATGCCGGGTCTGGAACAGCTCCTCGGGCTAGTGTACCACAAACCAATGGGCATGTTCCAAGCCTTCACATTTTCTCCGACAGACTGGTCTGTGGGCACGTATGTTAGAGAACACCTGTGCACAGAGCAACCTTTGGGTATAGGTGTTGTCAGAAAGCAAACTCTGCAGACTGAGTAAAACAAAGCAGAGAGGTGAGTTTATTGCAATTGCTTTAGCTGCCATCTGAGAAACTCAAGACTGTGGGAGCAATGAGCTCCAAGTTGCTCACAGACAAAAGGGTTTTTATGGGGAACGAGTGTAAGTTATTCAGGTTTTTCAGGGAATTGATTGCCTAGTGGTTTTATTTATTTATTTATTTATTTAGTTAGTTAGTTAGTTAGTTAGTTAATCTTTTTTAGGGCTGCACCCGTGGCATATGGAAGTTCCCAGGCTAGATATCAAATTGGAGCTGCAGCTGCTGGCCTACCCCACAGCCACAGCGATGCCAGATCTGAGCCATGTCTGCGACCTACACCACAGCTCACGACAAAGCTGGATCCTTTAACCCACTGAGCGAGGTCAGGGATTGAATCTGTGTCCTTATGTATACTAGTTGGGCTCGTTACTGTTGAGCCACAACGGGAACTCCTTCTTCCCTGTTTAGGTCAGAGGAGTTGAGTCTTGGGAGCAAAGAATTCCAAAAGTAGCCTGAACAGAATTGGGGTTTGGGGATTGGCTGGTGTCCTTTGCTGGTTTCTGAGAACAGGTAGAAATTCCTGCAATTTATGTTAAGTTAAATTTCATTTTGTTTTAATGCGCCTGCACTGGCCAGCTCCATTTTGTCCCCAACATAAGTGACTCCACTTTGCCTTGGAGTCTTTAGCATGTACTGCTGCACAGGCCTCGCCCAGATTCACTATTTCCAGGGGAATGACCCCTGACAGTCGCTTTCTCTTGCATTGTAATGTACAACCGTGGGGCTCTGGGAAAGACCTTTCCAGTTCTTGCTGAGCCTTCCATTCCTGACTCTTTACTCTGTGGCCTCCTGGCTTTTGCCTTATCCCATGGCTCCTTGGTTAGATAAAAGCCCACAATCACCAAAAAAAACCCATTATCAACAGAAAAGTCTAGACAAATTTATCAAAGATACATGGGCAAGAAATTCATTCTGTATCGGGCTAAAATCCTCTTTTATAGCCTCAATATGCTCCCTTTTGCTCAATCACTCCTCTCTTATCTAAACTATCTGCTATATCCCCATTTCCTCAGAGCCCTGGCAAAAAGGAATTGTCATCTAATTTCTGAGAAATCAGTTCACTAGAGTGTTAACACTCACCGTTGTTTAATATATTATCCTCTACCAGATAATATTTACGTTTCGAGAGGTACCTTCTGTCCCTTAACGAGAATACTGAGCACTAAGCTAATTTTAGGTACCATGTCAAATCTTTGGGAGACCTATATCTGCCCACTGAATCTTAGAAGAGTCCCACCCACACCTAGTACCCTAGTACACCTCGTACTATTCCAATTTATGGGTCCAAATGCTAGGAAATTGTTGTAACCAATGCTGTGCCAAAAAAAAAAAAAGTCCCAGATGTGAAAGTCTAGATACAAGTGATTGAGGGTGCTTAGTGAGGGCTTATTTTAGATCCAGGGACCACAGTTCAGCTTCCGAATTTGCTATTTGATGGCTGCGTGACCCTGGACATATTATTGGCCCTCTCTTTGCCTTTGTTTCTTTCTCTGAAATGGCTCTGGCCATAACAAGAAACACCATTAGAATTTGCCGTAAATTATTTGTTACAGGTTGAAAGTGTCCCGCTGAGACACACTGTAAATCTGAAATATTTATTTACTAAGAAATGCCTGCGTTTCTCAGCGACTTGTTACAGTGGGCTTTAGAAAAGCCATCCTTCTGTTGATGACCAAGAGAAGTGACATACACATGGCTAATGACAAATACCAGTGAGGGCTGAGCTATTTGAGAGTTGGCCTAGCTTCGTTACTTGGCAAGCTCTCCTTTTTCCCTAACTGGTTAATTCATCTTTTGTTTACAGAATCCTGAGCCTCTGTTTATACTTTAAAGGGAACAGAATTTTACTTAGTTCCTAAGGCAGTTTCGCCTAGAGGAAGATCATAAGAAGATACCCCGAACGTGGCATTTGACCTTTAAAGGATGGATAGGCTACTCTCAGTGCCTCCAAGGTTAAATTCCACAGCTATTATTTTAAAGAGAGCAGTACACTCTGCTTTACCGCAACCTAGAAAATAGCAAGTTATTTTCTCTCCAGGGGTGACCATTTTTTCCTAAACAAATAGAGATGATTGCCTATTTAATTTATGACTTGAGGCAAGTCACTTAGTGCCTGACTATACTCATTGGAAGAGCCTGGCATTTTTAAATTAAAATACACTGTAATTTAGGTTACAATCTGTCATTTCTTTTTAATCCAATCATTATCCATTTTGATATAAACAATTTTGATTGAAGATGTATATTTTTATAAAACAGCTCCTTTCTCAACTTCCTACTAAATTACCTACTATAGACCCAAAAAACATAAACACTTAGAACAACAGAGAAAAATGCAAGTTACCACCGGTCCATTGCCAGAATATGGGGTAAATTTCTACTACTGACAAAGATGAGATAAAGAGTTTGAAGTAAGGGGCAGTTGATTGTGCCACCAGCTAATTGGTGAGTGTCCAGGATTGAATTCCATGAGGCTAGAAATAAGAAAAGAAGAAGATTCTATAAGAAGCTTCTAAAGAAGTCAAGAAATGGAGAAACATTCCAAGTTAGAGCCTTTCCAGGAAAATTCAGTTTTCTGCTCCGGCAAAAACTCTTTTTGAACATCAAGTGTATTTACCAGATTTCTTACACAAAACAAGAAAAAATAATAATAATTTAACTTTATAAAAAAGAAAACTTTCAGAGTTCCTGTTGTGGCTCAGTGGTTAATGAATCCAACTAGGAACCATGAGGTTGCCGGTTCGATCCCTGGCCTTGCTCAGTGGGTTAAGGATCCGGCGTTGTCGTGAGCTGTGGTGTAGGTTGCAGACGCGGCTCAGATCCCACGTTGCTGTGGCTGTGGTGTAGGCTGGCAGCTGTAGCTCCTATTTGACCCCTAGCCTGGGAACCTCCATATGCCACAGGTGTGGCTCTAGATAAGGCAAAAGGACCAAAAAAAAGGAAAACTTTCGCTCATCAAAAGACACCATTAAAAATATTAAAAACAGGAGTTTCCGTCATGGCTCAGTGGTTAATGAACCCAACTAGTATCCACAAGGACACGGGTTTGATCCCTGGCCTTGCTCAGTGGGTTAAGGATCCGGTGTTGCCATGAGCTGTGGTGTAGGTTGCAGATGCGGCTCAGATTCTGCGTTGCTGTGGCTGTGGCGTAGGCCAGCGGCTACAGCTCCAATTCAGCACCTAGCCTGGGAACCTCCATATGCCGCAGGTACGACCCTAAAAAGACTAAAGACAAAAAAAATATTAAAAACAGCTACAGACTGGAGAAAGTATTCATATATAAATATAAATACATACATATTTATATATAAATACATACAACTGGGCAAAATTTTAAGCAGTCACTTGGCAACATAAGATATACAACTTGCAATCATAGACATGCAAAGTTGCTCATTAGTCACTGGGGAAATGCAAATTAAAATCACAGTGAAATACAACTCCATGTCCTCTAGAATGGCTAGTGTTAAAAAGAATGACAACACTAAATGATGGTGAAGATGTGGAACAACTGAAAACTTCATAAATGACTTTGGAAACATACGCTGCTTTCTAAAATAGTTGTAAACATGCATCTACCCTGTGCTCCAGCAGCTTCACCTCTAGGTATTTATTCAAGAGAATGATAGCATACGTTTTCAAATAGACTCATACAGTTGATAAAGAATTTGTGGTATATTTACTTGCACAGTGGAATATTGATTGCGATGCAGAGAAAACAATACATTTTTCCCCTAAAAGCTCACGTGAATCACATATATCATGTTAAGAGAAAGAAGCAAGGCCGAAGAATATACATGATGTAGAGAATGTACCAACCTATCACTGAATTTTGGTAAAGGCCATAAGGGAAATTTTGGTAAATGCCATAAGGGAAATTTTTGAGATGATAGATGATCTATGTCTTAATTGGGATGTAGGTTACACAAGTGCATTCATTTGCCAAAACTCCTCAAATTGGATTCTTAAGATATTTGCATTGTATTACGTATACTAACTTAATTTTTTTAAGTTTTAAGTAAAATTATTATGTTCAAGGAATTAAAAGCCAAGAAAGTAAATTTTGGAGAAGTACTTCCTACTTATTTTAATTTGGGTTCCCATAAAGACACATTTTGAGACACTGTTTACATGGCAAGTTCCAGTAACACAGGAAGAAGGTGGCGAAGTGAAAAAGGGCAAGGAAGTCAACCAGTAATGGGTGTGTTTTGAAACAGATTCCACATTGGACAACTAGAGCTTAATTTCCTGGGGAAACCTAGGAAATGGCATAAAACACAGGGCTTGGTATTATTCTCCTGGAGGAAGAGGACAGTGGGGTGTTTATATACCTACTCTTAATAGTCTTTAGTTGAGGCTCTTCACACAGGTTGTTAATTTCTGGGCACCTCCAGCCTGTCATGTAAGTAAGAAAGAAAAATTCTGTGATTCCAGAAAAAGTCTGCAGGTATAGTAATATAGACACAAGCAGTTAGAATTCATTTGTACTACACTGGATTATAGAGTCCAAGCGATATGTGGGGACACTGATAGCACCTGCTAGAAACCTTTAAAAACAGTCAAATGGGAAAGTTTGGCTTCAGGTTGACGTATGGATAATGTTAGACTGCTCACTTCTAAGAAAGACTGTAAAAGATGAACAAAAGGAGGAGGAAGAGAAAGGAAGAAAAAGAAAGGACAGAATGAAGGAAGGAAAGAAGGAAGGAAGGAAAGATGGAAGGAAGGAAGGGAGAAAGGAAACACCTGTCTAATGGCATTGGAGAGCAACCAAGATAGTCAGAACTTGAGGGGCTACAATTCCTGAGAAAAAGAGAAGCACACTGAAGAAAGCTCTACATCTGAAGTCACTTTGTCCCTTTGGGACAATTGCCAGTTCATAGAATGAGGCATAGAAGCCGAACAAAAAACAGTACTTTAGAGGAGTGTTGCCCAAGAGTGAGCCATGTAATCTTTTTTTTTTTTTAAGGGCTGCATCTGCAGCATATGAAGGTTCCTAGCGTAGGGGTTGGATCAGAGCTGGAGCCACTGGCCTATGCCACAGCCACAGCGATTCCAGATCAAGCAACCTACACCACAGCTCACAGCAACGCCAGATCCTTAACCCACAGAGCGAGGCCAGAGATTGAACCTGCGTCCTCATGGATCCTAGTCAGGTTTCTTACCACTAAGCCACAACAAGAACTCCAAGCCACCTAATCTTAAATGAAATCAAGGCAAAAGAAACAGGCAGCTCTAAATGTATTAATATATTTTATTTAATCCAATATATTCAAAATATCATTTCCACAACATGTTTAATGTAAAAAGGATTAATGAGATGTTTTACCTTTTTTTGTAGTACAACTTCAAAATCTGGTGTGTATTTTATACTTACAGTACACACCAGTTCAGATTAGCCATATTCAAAGTATTCAGTAGCCACACGTGACTAATGATGACCTTATTAAACAGCATGGTCTAGAGCCAGCACTAGTCTCACTGGGCTGTGATGGCTACCAGGTCATCCAGGACTGAGGTGCTAGTATCCTGGGGAAAAACAAAGTGTGGACAAGTGAGCCAGATAGTCTGCGCGCAACTCACCCTCCAGGAATCTGCTAAATCCAATAATGTTTCAAGAGAGCTTCAGAGAAACCCTGAAAACTATGAAAATTTAGCCACTAAGATGATTAAAAGTTTCAGCATTCCAAAGGGGTTGAGAAGACAAAAATCGGAGTTCAGAACCTCCCAACTTGGAAGAGACTGGGTTAACAATACAAGGAATAAGTTGAAAGTACATAGTATGAGTGCACACCAACAGTCTCTGCAACAGCAGCTCAGAGTCAGCAGGGCCCATGGCAAACAGGAGTGTCCATCCAGTGTTCACCCAGCACCAAACTTAAAGGGTTATGGCAAAGAGTAAGAAATGGCAGACATGGAGCAGTGTCAGTTGAGATCCTCATATTATATCCCTGAGAATAAAAATTAAATTCTCTATAAAAGAAGACACGGTATGACATCTTTAATATATCATTAAAAATATATGACATTTAGCCAAAAATTATTGCACATTTCAGAAAACAGAACTGAATGTCCAAATCCAAGGGGAAAAAGCAGACAATTGAAATATATTCCCATACAGGTAACCCATTAACAATTCAGAGTTTAGGGGCACCGATGCCCTGTGCAGTCAAAAATCTGCATATAACTTTGTAGTTGGCACTCAGTACCCACCATTCTGCATCCCTGGATTGTGTAGTACCATAGTATCTGTTGAAAAAATCCGCAGGAAGTTCAAACCCATGTTGTTCAAGGGTCAAGTGTAAGTCAAACACAGCTATATCTAAAAAACTGACCTTACCAAGTAATAGCAAAAGTGTGGAGCAATGAGAATACTCAGATACCACTTTTGGGAATTCAAGTTGGTACAACCACTTTGGAAAATCTGGATTTACAAATATAAGATCATAGAGATAATTCACTCCTGGATGTATATCCCCCCAAAAATGTAAAAATACACCAAGAGACATAAAAAAGAATATTTGTATTAGCATTATTTATAATAATTAAAAACTTGAAACTACTCAAATGTCTGTAAAAAGAAAAGTGAATAGGTACATTGTGATATATTTATAAAGGAATACTACTCAGCAATGGGAATAAATAAATAAATGGTATGAGTGTGCAAAAACAGTCTCAACAACAGCTTCTCAGAGTCAGCTGGGCCCATGGAGAATAGGAGTGTCCAACCAGCATTCACCCAGCACCAAAATAACTAGAGCCAGAGGCCCGCCGCATAGGTCATAGGGAGAACTTTGATCTTTACTGTGAGTGAGATGGTTAGTTAGAAGGTATGGAGCAAAAGAAATGATCCCCTGTGTATTTTAAAGGAATTACTGTAGATATTCCCTGAAAACAATTTTGAGGTGGGATGCAGGGGTGGGCAACAGTGGCTGTAAAAAGCTCAGTTATAAGGTTACTGCAGTAATTAAGGTGAGAGATGATGATGGCTTGGGCCAAGGTGATGAGCATGGTGATAGGTCCTCAGATTCTGTATATCTTTAGAAGGTAGTCAACCGGACTTGCTGATAGAATGAACTTGGAAAATTAGAGAAAAGGAAGTAAATTTCACTATCTCAACCCAACAATGTTTCAACCCTCTAAGACCAACAATATCATGATCCCACCACTTCTTAAGATGGTCTCTCTCCCCACTTAGTGCCCATATTTTCCTTCTTGCATACCAAGATTCCTTGGCCATCCTGATAAATCTTCCTTTGCATATACCTCGGTCCCTTGCCTCACTCCCTTTTCATTGTTCTCACCTGGAACTCACTTGTTTTGTTATTTCAGCACTGTCTAATGGACCTACATCTGGAGCTTCACATGGTTACAGAAAGACACATGACAGTACTTACGGAGCTCACTTTGAAGTTATTACCACCAAGCTAAATATTAGAATTGCCAGCAGTCTTGCAATTCCCTAATCCAGTCACTAATCTGCTTCCCACACTTTCCAGACTTTACAACTGCTCTCTCCTTAAAATTCCAACTTCTCGGGAGTTTCCATCGTGGCCTAGGAACCAACTTCTCTAATGTTATTTTTCCATCAGTGGGCTTACTTCTTCCATACCTGAGAAAATAGAAATGATCAGAAGAGAATTTCCACAAGCTTCAACTAACACAGCCACCCACCTACCTCTGTTAATGTCCATATTCTCCAGCTTATTTCCTCTCACAATAAATAAACGACCTGATTCCCCATCCAGAGCCAAGTCTTCCTCCAGGGCACTGACTCCCACGCCCTCCTCTACTCAAAGACATCTCATTGATTTTTCCCTATATCAACAAATCTGCTTCTCAGATCATTTCCATGAGCTTACAAATAAATACTCCACATTTCCCCTCTATTAACTTTGCATTTCTCTGCTCACCTTTAGAGAGAATGTCTTTTAAAACAATTGCCTTTCTTTCTTGTCTCTAATTTCTTCTTACTCCATTCCTCTTGGGCTAATTACAATCAAACTCTTCCATATATTACTCCATCAATGCTTCTGAGGATCTTCCTTGACCTCCACATTGTCAGATCCAAATTCTAACTTTACTTGACCTATCAGTGGCATCTGACATCACTGAACACTCTTTCCTTATTGATGTTGACAATGAGGGAAACTATGCATGGGGGGAGGGCAGGGAATATATTGGAATCTTTTGCACCTATTTAGTGGCAAAATTAGAACTTCTCTAAAAAAAATTGTCTTGAAAGACGATCTTACCCATTAGCACACTATAATGTTGCTGGGTTTACTGGCGTTTGAACTACAAAGAAAGGAATTGAAAATCAGAATTCAGATCAATTTTGTTTCTGTTCCTCATTTTTTTATTTTGATGACAATGTTTTGATGTCTTTTGTGTAAGAAAATAGCATGGGGAGTTCCCTTCATGGCTCAGCGGTTAACAAGCCCGACTAGGATCCATGAGGATGTGGGTTCAATCCCTGGGCTTGCTCAGTGGGTTAAGGAGCCAGTGTTGCCATGAGCTGTGGTGTTGGTCACAGACGCGGCTCAGATCCCGCATTGCTGTAGCTCCCATTCAACCCATAGCCTGGGAACTTCCATATGCTGCCCGTTCAGCCCTAAAAAAAAGGAAAATAGCATGTTCGTTGTACATTTAAAGCGAAGGAGAATGATGTTGCCTGGTGGCTCAGTGGGCTAAGGATCTCGTGTTGTCAATGCTATGTCTCTGATTACTGCTGTGGCACAGGTTTGATCCCTAGTCCGCGGGCAGGGCCAAAAAAATAATTTAAAAATGTTTTAAAAAATAAAGTGGAGGAGAGATTATGTGAACTATTTCAAGTACAGGTAAGAAAATCTGTTTTTTTTCCCACCAAATATCTCAGTTGAGATAAGAATATTAATTTTTTGTACATTTCTCAAAACATTTTAATAAATGTTGAGGAGTTCCAGTTGTAGCTCAGCAGTAATGAACCCAACTAGTATCCATACGGATGTGGGTTTGATCCCTGGCCCTGCTCAGGGACTTAAAGATCTGGCTTTGCTGTGGCTGTGGTGCAGGCTGTCAGCTGCAGCTACAATTCGACAGCTAGCTTGGAAATTTCCATATGCCATGGGTGCGACCCTAAAAATAAATAAATAAATAAATAAATAAATAAATGTATGTTTGTTGAGTGCTTATATACCAGGCACTCCAAAAGAAAGTTGTCACTTGCTTTGTTACTAATAAACCTCGGGTTGACATGTTACGACCTCCAGGCCAAATCTGGACCATTGACCATTTTTATCAAATATGTTTTATTGGAACATGTCCACATTTATCCACACAGGGATTGTCTATGACTGCTTTCACTCTACAATAGTAGAGCTAAGTAGCTGCGATAGAGACTGTAGACCCACACACAAAATATTTACTCTCTTATACTTTATAGGAAAAGTTTTTGGACCCCCTTCTAGGGAATATGCCATTATACAAAGGCATTGGCTTTAGGACAGAAAAATATGAATGCGGTTAGGAAGAATGGAAGGAAGGAGCCCTTGGGTGGCCAAGGAGACAAGGCAGGGGGTGAGGAGATAAGACCGATCCAGGGGAAAGCTGGTCAGGTGTGTGGAAAAGAATGGTGTGCGATGAAGGGCTGGTCCCAAGAAAAGATGGTCACTAAAGACAAGCAACGATAGTGTTGCAAATAAGCCATGCCTGCTGGAGTGCAGTCGGCTGAGACAGTTTGCTTATAAATCTTGTGGAAATCCTTGACAGAAAGAGACCTGCAAAGGAACAAGAATGATACTGTGGCTGGAGAAAAATGTTTAGCAGAAGAGGAAAACAGAAATGCCTCATTTTTCTTAAGCTTGAGAAGAAAAACAGGTTGTTGGTAGCACAGTGATGGAAGGAGAGAGACCGGTAACCATGGCCTCTTGTTTTTCTGCCAGAGCCCGCTGCTGCTTATTCCATGGAAATCTCAGAGCAAACATACATGTTCATACTGGTCGTTAGTGGAGCCAGTTCTTTTGAGGATTATCTATTGGGGGAGTACTTATGTTTGAGTTAAGGGAGGTGACATTTCAGCACAGCTGTCTCAGTTGTAGGTGGACAGTGTTGGACAGGTTTTGAAATGAAAAGGAACAGACATCATTCAAAGAGGAGTTCTCATGGTCCAGGGAAAGGGCAGGGGGAGGGAACGGCACAGAAGCAAAAGGCACCCTACCTGTGTCCCTTTATATACGACTGCATAATGGCCTAAATTCCAACTGCCAGTGGGCTCTCTGGCAACTTGAGCTTCCTCAGTTCAAGGGCATAGAAAGCCAGCAGTTCAAGAAAATACTACCTCCCACCCCTGAAAGAAGCCCTCCACAAATGACTAAAGGGAGTGGGAAAATCAGTATTTAAATTCTGTAGCCTTCAGGTGGAATCACTGAAGCAAGTGGCCCATGGTGTTCTCCCAGAGTTCCCTTATGGAGTTGGGCTCCCGCCAGCTACAGCGACACTTCCCTGAGAGCACTCCCTTTCCTGTCTCGCTGCCCCACTCCCCTGCCAGTTCTGGAGTCACCTTGAATCACTGGCTCCAGGTCTCCTTCTAGGAGAATCCAGATTAAGACAGTTGTCTACAGTGAGGTGAGAGATGGCATGAAATAAGGTGCTTCCCCGAGGGTATCTCTGAATTGTATTCAAGGAAGAATATCAAGGTTGTACTGAGACCAACAGGTTCAACTTCCTGGTCTGAGAAGTGAGACAAAGCCGTAAATATATCACAGACAGTAAGGAAAGTTGAGGGCTTTTGGGATGGTGTTGCTGAGCCAGCTGGGCTAGTGGTTTGGAATTAAAGCCACAAATGAGAGAGAGCCACTTATTGAAGACCTGCCACTCTTTGACCCAGACTTAAAGCAAGACCTAAGAAATGATTTTACTCATTCTTATTATTTAGATGCTCTGACTATGCTCTAAGTTATTTATGGCTTTAATTTAATTTAACATGCACAGCCTAAATGTCTGTCAACAGATGAATGGAAAAGAGAGAGGACCAATGAAATGAGATGCTACTCTCCCAGCCACTCAGCTGAGGCGTCAGAGATGGAAGGGAACCATCCTGAGTCTTCCAGGTACATGTGTGACCGCAGCGAACACTGCAGAGAGCAGAGATAATCCGCTCTGCCTAGCTTCGCACTGACTGCAAACAATGGGCATATAAATTGTTGTCATCCAAGTCATTAGATTTGGAGGTAGTTTCTTTTTTTATTGTATTTTCAATTGTTAAAAGATTTTATTTTATTAAAATAAATTTTATTAGAGCATAGCTGACTTAACAAGTGACCTTAGTTTCAGGTGTACAGCAAAGTAAATCAACTATACGTATACATATATCCATTCTTTTTCAGATTCTTTCCCCGTATAGGTTATTACACAGTATTGAGCAGATATGGAGTAGTTTCTTACAAAGCAAGAGATAACTAAAGCAGAAATTCATACTTGAAGCTAGAGAACTGCTTTTAAATAAGTAAGTAAGTATATAAAGCCCTAAGGCATGTAGTGTTGGTCTTGGGAATGAGCTGACGGCAAAGACTGGCACAGTGACAAGGAAACTATCCAAGGAGGTTGAAAAAGCAATGAGGAAATTACTAATGGAAGCTGGATACAGGACGATCCCTGTTCTGTAGAGGCAGAATTTTGGCAACGCCATCGCCTGTTGTAATGTGAAAGATAGGAAATGCAGCTAATAAACGTGTGGATTTGGCTAAGAAGATTTCTGGACAGAATGTAGCAAGTGCCATTTGGCTGGTTTTAGCAGTTATGTGATAAGGTATCACGAGAGAAAGGAACGGAAAAATTAGAGAATATGTATGTAAGCAAAACATAGAAGAAATATAGACAGCCCCAGACAGTCTCTTCCCAAAGCAAAACGTTTCCAAAATGAGATGTTGCCTCATGGCAAAGACCAAACCCGGGGTACATTGAGTAAAGCATGGCCTCAAGCTAACAGCAAATCAGGGTTGTCAATGTAAGATGCTTGTTACGGTTTCTGAAAGATTTACAGCGTCTCCTTCCTAGACCCTCTGAGCTAGGCAAAATGACTTCTAAATTCTTAAGGTTATTGTCACAGATTAGCGTGACACAACCAGAGTAGAGAGAGGTTTGTTTGGCAGGAATTATTGGTGAGGCTTTTAGTGCAGAGAGAACTCCCCCTGCCCCGCCAAATATTCATAGAAAACCCCAAAAGGTTTTAAGTGAATACTTTTGGGCAAAGCTTTACCAGCTTGGACTAAAATGGCCAAAAACAGTTTGAAAATAAGAAGCCCACGTATGGGCTCTCTCTCAATTTTCAATGTGAAAGAAGCAGGCAGAAGCCTGTGTATTTGTAGTTGCAAGTGTATTTGTTACAAGAAGTGAAGGACTTCCCCAGGACAGAGCTAAGAAAAGTAGAAAGCAGAATCAGCAAGCTGGGGGGTGGGGGATGCACTGAGGGTTTGGGATGGAAACGCTCTCAAATTGAGTTGTGATGACTTTTGTACACCTATAATTGTAATAAAATTCATTAGGTAATGGGGGAAAAAAAGAAAGCAGAATCAGGATCTACAGAGAGCTGCGGATGAAGGAAGTACAACTGGGTCTCCTCAAGGAACGTTCTCTGTCCTGTGTACATGGCTGGACCATGGACACATAAATGCATTGCTGTTTTTTCAAGCCACAGAGTTTTAGGATGTCTTGGTACATAGATGTAATCGATAAATCCACTCTACCCTAATAAAAAATAAAATACATAAATAAATAGACCAATAACAAAAGGGTGTGTTTTGCTTTGTTTTTTTCTCTCTCTCCCTCTCTCGTACATCTCAGCAGGGAAACTCTGCCCATTATAATCCTCAAAGATCCGGATTTAGGAACCCTCCACCCTCTTAATTCACTGCCACCCATCACACTACTGTAATGTTTGTTACGAAAGAGAAACAACAAAACAAAACACTGAGATCCCACACGACCTCTTAAGCATGAAAGTCATGCCTGCTCACATGGCCCTCTGTAAATCTAAGGAGCAGACCCCCAAGGGGAAAGAGGCAAAAGTCACCGTGAGCTCTAGAGAGAGCCAGATCATCTGTATTTGGAATTTTAGATTGCAAACTCAACTTCTGTGGACATTTCTTTTTCTGCACTCTCTCTCTCATCTCCTGTCCAAATAACCACTTCCTAGACGAAACTTCTGTTTTTCTTTTCCTGAACCTACTCTTCTGCAACACCAAGATAAGACTCAACATTATATCTGCAGCTCAGGGAAATTATCCTTTGGAGCTACCGCAAGATAACAGCACTAAGGCGGCAGTTGTCTTGACCTGAGTTTGGGGCTTGCTGTCACCTCTGTGTAATAAAGTCTGGCTCAATCTTTATTTTATGTATTTGTTTCTTCTCTTTCAGCTGCACCCTCGACATAGGCATATGGAAGTTCCCTGGCCAGGGATCATATCCAAGCCACGACTGCAACCTACACCATAATTGCAGGAACTCCCTGCTTCAATTTTTAACTGTTTGACGGACGATGGCCTTTAAGTCTCATCCATCCCTCTCCCCTTCTGTTCCACATTTGCGCAAGTTGATGAAACAGCCCAGGTGCTCCCCGCTTTGGCGTTGGTGGAGGGCTTTGATCTCCGCCTCTTTCTGGATACCTCACCCCAGCCCCACACTCTAACCACTTTACCAACCCCAAACCAGTGTCCTTTCTCAACTCTATTAAGTCATTTTTCAGGCCCTCTTGGGCAGCCTCTCCTGCAATTCTTGGGTGCACTAATTATGTGAGAAATAATCCTTTTCCTACCTTCTTGATGTGGGTGTGGCATCGTAAGTCTCAACATCAAAGCAGATTTTGAGTGAGGTTCACCCTGTCTCTGCAGTGTGCACAACAGCCTCTGCTTCCTCCATACACCTTAGATGCACAGCTCACTATCAACTGCGATCCTGGGATGTAGCCACCCTTTTTTTTTTTTTTCCAGGCTCTGAGCACATATAGAATCTCAGCTGACCTTACCTATGTCTTGGCCCAAGAGGTCTATAGCTTCTGCTTATACTCACTGCTGTGTGCTCCTGATTCGTTCAGATCTATGGAGCTAGTCACCTTGTTTTTGAGTTCAGCAATGTGTTTTGATCTTAAAAAATATATTACCTATTGCTATGTATTGGTGGAGGAGAGCTCTGTAGTATGAACCCATAGTACCATTCATTGCAAGTAAATAAGCAATTACAATGCAAAGTGATAAATGCTATGACATGGTAGGGACATCAAAAAGTCTGAAAGAACTTACCCTATTCCCCATGACCCAATTAGGAAGGGAAACTTCAGGGAAGCTAAACACTAGGCTTGAAAATTAAGCGCTGCTAAGTGCAGGAAGGAAGGAGAGAATTACTCAGCACAACGGAAGCAGCTAAAATAGATGGCCCGAGAGCAAGATTGATTTAGACCATTTGAGGACCTGAAGGAAGTTCAATATGGCTTCAGAGCAGAATGGGTGGCGCTAGATAGAAACCATGTGAGTATTCAAGGTGAGGTGAAGAAGCAGAAGGTGTCCAAATCATGAAGGGTCTTGGAAGACTTCCAGATTTTCAGACTTATCCTGAAGGACATGGAATGTCATTGCAGGGTTCTGAACAGGGAAGTGGCTTGATCAGAACAGCAGATTAGGGAAAACTCCTCTGACCGTTGAATAGCCGTAGAACTGAAGTGGAAAGAACTAGAAGCTGAGAGAGTAGTCTGTAGGTTGTGGCTGTGATCTAGGTAAGAGCTGAGGGTTGACAACCCTGGAAGTAAGGAACGAGAAGAGGGAAACGTGGAAAGATTCAAAAGTTCAGGAGGTAGAAGCCAACAGAACTTGGAAACTGACTATAGTTGTGAAAAAGGAGAGATTACGGGGTGAGGAGACGGTTGCAGATGCTGAACGATCATTCATTGAGCAATAAAACAAAGGAGAAGCTGACCTCATTGTATAAATTTTATAGGAGCAGTGAAAGACAAAAAGAATGTTTCATTTTGATTATATCACAAATTGTGTTTATTCCACAAACTGGTTATAAACAGAAAGAAGAGGGGAAAGTAAAAAAGTCGAAGAACAAAGGACCAAAGCTGCATCGCACTTCGTTTGTCCTGCACAATTCTTTTCAGAAGCCCGACCGAGGGAATTTCACTTACTTCTCATTGATCAGAATTGGATCACATCATCTCTCCGCCTATAAGGGAATCTAGAAAGTAGGTGTTTCAAAGACAGTGTCATCTTGAAAGAACCTGGAGATTTTAATTGGGATAGAAAATTAACAGTCACTATCATAAATTGCCTGTAAAATGCCCAAAAAGAAGAGACCAATTAAGCATTTGAGTAACTAAGAGGAGCTCAAAAATGAGATCTAGACTGAAAATAAAGATTTGAGAAGTCTTACCATGAGCATGGTAATCTAACCTGTAGAAGTGGCTGAGCTTATTCAGAGATGTCAAGGAACTGAAATAAGAATGATAAGAACAAAGAAATTAATATGGTTAGTCAATTTTTTATATTTAAGAAAGTTGACGTGGAATTCCCATCATGATGCAGTGGAAACGAATCTGACTAGGAACCATGAGGTTGCGGGTTTGATCCCTGGCCTCGCTCAGCGGGTCAAGGATCCAGTGTTGCTGTGAGTTCTGGTGTAGGTCCAAGACGCGGCTCTGATCTGGCATTGCTATGGCTGTGGCATCGGCCCACGGCTACAGCTCCGATTAGACCCCTACCCTGGGAACCTCCATACGTTTCAGGTGTGGCCCTAAAAAGACAAAAAAAAAGTTGATGTATACTTGATGTATAGTTGATGTACAATAGTATATATTACAGGTGTACAATATAGTGACTCACAATTTTTAAAGATGATACTCCATTTATAGTTATTGTAAAATACTGAGTATATTACCTGTGTTGTATAATATATCTTTGTAGCTTATTTTATACCTAATAGTTTGGACCTCTTAATCCCCTACCTCTATGTTGTCCCTCCCCTGTCCCCTCTCCCACTGGTAACCACGAGTTTGTTCTCTATACCTGTGAGTCTGCTCCTTTTTCTGTTATATTCACTATTTTGTTGTATTTTTCAAGATTCATTTAATTAGCTACCCTTAGCAATGATCTGGAAAGCAGCAGAAGCAGGAACCTTAGCTACCCTTAGCAATGATCTGGAAAGCAGCAGAAGCAGGAACCTTAGCTACCCTTAGCAATGATCTGGAAAGCAGCAGAAGCAGGAACCTTAGCTACCCTTAGCAATGATCTGGAAAGCAGC
>PVHT021183645.1:1143261-1260981 GCA_004024745.2 Catagonus wagneri
GAGAAGTGATCAGGAAGATTCTGAATGTATTTCTGGAATCCCAGGTGCAATTTCCAGAAGGAGGTTTAAAATAGAAATGTATAGGTCTGGACAAAATTTAGGGTTGCTGACGATTGAGGAGACATCTGTTGGAGCATATAAGCACCACCAAAGAGTGTAGGTATAATAACAGAGAGAAAACAAACTTATGATTATGGAAGGCAGGGGGAGGAATAAGTCAGGGGCTGGGGATTTTGACAGATACACACTACTATATATAAAATGGATAAACAAAAAGACCTACTATATAGCACAGGGAACTACGCTCAATAATAACCTATCAGGGAAAAGAATCTGAAAAAATAGATATATATGTGTGTGTATAACGGAGTCACTTTGCTGGACACCTGAAACTACCATAGGACCATAAATCAACTATTCTCCAAGAAAGAAGAGAGACAGAGGAGGAAATGAATACAGAAATGTCAAGGATGGAACTCCGAGTTACATTTAAATGTAAAAGCGACCCCTACCTGCCTATATCTTTCCTTACTAGTTTCCGTGTTAGACTCACTTCCCCACTAAATGGTAATCCCTTTGAGGGAAAAATAAAACAAGGCAAAAAGTGTGTCAGATCACAAAACAGATTATTTGACACGTGACAGGTGAGAAAAAGTGCGGAAGACAGAATACAGGTATAGAAATTACTGGATGCATCCGTTTCAGTGCAGAAGAGAGAAACACACATAATGAACAGAAGTTTAATGGCTCATTTGCGTCCCAAACCACAGAAATCAGGATCTCTCCAAACCCCTAAGTTACTACATAACCCGTATTCACGACAGGATCCACTTCTGATTTGAAAACTCAGGAGTTTGGTTCTCATGAGAAACAGACTTGAATTTTAATTAAGTTGTTGAAACTCTTGCTTTCACCGGAGTAAGGATAATTTACATTTTATGAAAGTGCTGTCCGGTTCTGTTTCTAAAGTATCTTGCAAAATGATTTTAAGGTAACATCAGCACATAAGAATCATCCGGGAAGTGTATGGTTTTAATTGGCTTGAGGCTTCGGCCTCAGTTTTCTCATCCTCGCTTTCAATTTTCCAAGTCATGCCCTTGGAGCAGCTATTCTACAACCAGGAAACCCCTCCCAGCTCAAATCCCTTCCGTGGGGCCTCTGAGCAAGCAAGCGGGAACATCCCAAAATTCCCCGGATTCCTCTGCAGATTCAGCCACCACCTGGGCTCCAGTTTCTTTTCAAAGCAGACCTAGAAAGGATTGGTCAGCACTCTTCCTGGGGGTCAGGGTCACTTTTTTTCTTAGATAAGAGGTCAAGCGAAGCAAGGAGAACGTATTTGATCCTCTTGAAATTAAGGACAAAAGGGTCAAAGAAAGTGCTCTCGCCGCTCTGCTTAGCCGTTCTATTTTGTTATGAGAAAGTTGTTTTAAGCCTGTCTCAGCTCCATCCAAATCCCTGTTTAGATATCGGACTCGTATCTCCCTGATCCGGCTGCTCCCAGCCTGCATTAGCCTTCCCCTCCGTCGGGGTCTTGGGGTGGGGAAAGGAATCACTCAGACTCAGGCCATTTTGACAGAGAGCTTAGAGCAGCTCAGAACCGCGGGGTTGGACCAAGTGGGTGAGAGCGCCCAGGGCCCCGCCACGCTGCACTCGGAGCTGTGCAGCTGAGCTCCTTAATTGGGTTCTTGCTCTTCGCAAGCCTCCAAATAGCTGTTCGAGTCCCAGAGTTGGTGGTGGAATTTTTTTTTTTTTTTCAATCTGGCTAATAAGATTTTCCAAGTCACCAAAGCCAGAGGGGCTCAGGAAAGAAAGCCTCCTTTGTTAAACAAAGCAAGTTCTACGGGGACTTTCTGCCTTTGAATTTAGGGAACCTGTCCCAATTAAAGTGTGAAATGATTGTGAATATTGAGGGATCTCAGCGGAAAAGGCAGCCTCCGACCCAGATGAGCGTGGACTAGGAATATTAGTTTTAGTGCAAATCCCTTCTTTGCAAGATCCGGAGGCTAGGACTTTGTTCCAAAGAATTTATAGAGAAATCTCACCCGAGTCAAAGACAGCAAGCAACTCTCTGAAGGGTCTAAGAATTTTAAATGTGTTATTTCAGCTCTCATGCTACGGCATTTTTTTTTTTTTTAAATAGAAACTCAGGAAGTAGCCAGCACTGGCAGATGAATAGGAATCAGTGACATTTCCTGTGTCACCCCCAAGAGGAGTGTTGTATCAGGTCATAGTTCAGGCTTTTAAGCCAAGGCAGGAGTCCTGGGGAGTTATTTTCATCTAGAATAATATATTTCATGTAAATTTATAGGAAGTTCTATTTCCTGCAAATGTACCCATATTTAACACTATGATATAGCAAGCACAGTAGGAAATGGCCTTCATTCTTCAGCAGCCTTTTGAGCGACGGTAGTAAGGGAGGAGTAATCCTCAAGTGTTAGCTGCATAACTCCAAAGAGAATTCCAGTGGACTCTGAGATTCACATAGGAGTGTATCTGTTTTCTTGAGAATTTGGGGAGCCTGAGGGACTTCGGGAAGGGACGTGTTTGTCTAAGGGGCCAGCAGCTATCTCGTCTCCAGCAGAGGGCTGTCTTACGGCAACGCAGGCTCAACGGAACTGATTTTCTGACAGAAGCTGGAAATCCAGATTAACATGTGACGCTTCCGGGGGGATGCACTGGGGGTTTGGGATACAAAATCTGTAAAATTGACTTGTGATGATTTATGTACACCTATAATTGAAATAAAATCCATTAAGAAAAAAAAAAAAAACGTGACGCTTCCCAGCAGAACACGGTGGCATCTCATTTTTAAAATGGGAACACTGGGAGTTCCCACTGTGGCACAGCAGAAACGAATCTGGCTAGGAAACATGAGGTTGCGGGTTCGATCCCTGGCCTAGCTCAGCGGGTTGAGGATCCGGCGTTGCCATGAGCTGTGGTATAGGTTGCAGACACGGCTCGGATCTGGCTTTGCTGTGGCTGTGGTGTAGTCGAAGACGCGGCTCGGATCTGATGTGGCTGTGGTTGTGGCTTAGGCCAGTGTCTATAGCTCTGATTAGACCCCCTAGCCTGGGAACATCCACAAGCCACGGGTGCAGCCCTAAAAAGACAAAAAGATAAAAATAAATAAAAAGTAAAAAAAAAAATGGGAACATGAGTTCCCATGAGGTTGCAGATACTGTTCCTAGCCTTGCTCAGTAGGTTAAGGATCCAGTGTTGTCCTGAGTTGTGGTGTTGGTCGCAGACGTTGATCGGATCCCAAATTGCTATGGCGGTGGTGTAGCCGGCAGTTACAGCTCCCACTCAGCCCCTAGCCTGAGAACTTCCATAGGGCCAAACAAGAGTTTGGCCCTAAAAAACAAAAAAACAAACAAAAAAATTAATCAAGAAATCAGCACTGACTCTCTACACAGCAGAGTGCTGGAAATTCTAATACACACGATGAACCAAGAAGCCTGAAGAACTTACATGCCCCCACCCTGACTTCTAGGGCTGTTAGAACCAAGGAGATGGAATTGCAGGGAAAGTCATCTTTTTCATTATTACTTATTTTTTAAATTAAGGTATACCATACAACATAGTGATTCAATATTTGTAGAGGTCGCACACCATGTAAAGTTATAATATCATTGACAATATTCCCTGTGCTGTACATTATATCTCTGGGACGGACTTATTTTAAAACTGGTGATTTGTACCTTTTAATCTCCTTCACTTATTCCCGCTGTCCCCAGCTCCCACCCCTGGCAACAACTAGTTATTCCACGAGTCTGTTTCTGTCTTGTTATATTTGTTCACGTAACATGTTTTTCAGATTTTACATATAAGTAAAAAAAAAAAACACACAGTATTTGGCTTCTCTCTCTTACTTATTTCACTTAGCATCATATCTCCAGGTCCATCCGCATTGTCACAAAAGGCAACAATTCATTCTCTTTTTATGGCTGTGTAGTATTCCCTTGTAGATATACACACTACATCTTCTTTAGGAATTCATTTATCAGTGGACACTGGGGTTGTCTCCATATAGTGGCTATTGTAAGTAATGTTACTGTGAACCTTGGGGGCAGATACACTTTCTTTTTTTTTTTCTGTCTTTTTGCCTTATCTAGGGCCGCACCCGCGGCATATGGAGGTTCCCAGGCTGGGGGTCTAACAGGAGCTGTAGCCGCCGACCTTCGCCACAGCCACAGCAACGCGGGATCCGAGCCGCGTCTGCAACCTACACCACAGCTCACGGCAACGCCAGATCCTTAACCCACTGAGCAAGGCCAGGGATCGAACCTGCAAACTCATGGTTCCTAGTCGGATTCGTTAACCACTGAGCCACGAAGGGAACTCCCCAGATACACTTTCCAACTAGTATTTTCCTTTTCTTTGGATAAATACTAGAGGTAGAATCTCTGGATTGTATGGTAGTACTATTTTTAATTTTTCGAGGAAACCTGATACTGTTTTCCATAATGACTTGTACCAGTTTACTTTCCCACCAATAGTGAATGATGGTTCCCTTTTCTCCACATCCACACTAACGTTTACTTATTGTCTTTTGGATGACAGCCATCCTGACAGGTATGAGGTGGTAGTTCATTGTGGTTTTGATTGGCATTTCTCTGATGATTAGTGCTGTTGTGTCTTTTCATATGCCTGTTGGATATCTGTATAGCTTCTTTGGAAAAATGCCTATTCAGGTCCTCTGCCCATTTTTAAGTGGATTATTTGGGTTTTTTTCTCATTGAGTTGTAGGAGTTTTTTATATGTTTTGGGTATTAACCATAATTCGGACATATCATTTGCAAGTATCTTCTCTTGTTCAGTAGGCTGCATACTCACTTTTTTGATGGTTTCCTTAGATGTGCAACACTTTTTAGTTTAATGTGGTTCCATTTATTTATTTTTGCCTTTGTTGCCCTTGCTTCAGCAGTCAGTTCCAAAAAAAAAAAAAAAATGCTATGATTGATCTTAAAGAGTGTACTTACTACATATGCTTCCTTCTAGGGATTTTTATGGTTTTAGCTCTCATATTTGTCTTTAATCCATTTTAGTTTATTTTGGTGTATGACGTCAAAAAGTAATCCAGTTTGATTTTATTGGGTGTAGCTATACAGTTTTCCCAGCACCATTTATTGAAGAGGTGAAACAGTGTATATTCTTGTCTCCTCTGTCATAGATTATTTGACCATATGTGCTTGGGTTATCTCTGGCTCTCTATTCTGCTCCATTAATTTCTATCTTTTTTGTGTGTGCAAGTACCATACTGTTTAGATTAATATAGCTTCGTAGTATAGTTTGAAGTGAAGGAGCATGACTTTGTTCTTCTTTCTCAAGATTGCTCTGGGTATTTGGGAATTTTTTGTTTTCATGCAAATTTTAGGATTATTTTTTGCTGTTGAGCTGTATAAGTTTTTTGTATATTTTAGAGATTAAGCCCTTGTCTGTTGCATCATTTGAAACTGTTTTTTCCCATTCTGTAAGCTGTATTTTTGTTGTTTTTTTTTTATGGTTTCTTTTGCTGTGCAAAAACTTGTCAGTTTGAGTAGGTAGATAGATGATTGGATTAAGAAGATGTGGTATATATAAACAATGGAATACTGCTCAGCCGTAAAAAAGAACAAAATAATGCCGTTTGCAGCAAAATGGATGGAACTAGAGACTCCTCTCACACTAAGTGAAGTAAATCAGAAAGAGAAAGACAAATACCATAATATCAAATATCACTTATATCTGGAATCTAATACACAGCACAAATGAACCCTTCCACAGAAAAGAAAATCATGGACATGGAGAACAGATTTGTGGCTGCCAAGGGGGAGGGAGAGGGAGTGGGATGGATTGGGAGTTTGGGGTTAATAAATGCAAACAATTGCCTTAATGGATAGGCAATGAGATCCTGCTGTATAGCACTTAGAACTATGTCTAGTAACTTATGATGGAGCATGATAATGTGAGAAAAAAGAGTGTATACATGTATGTGTAACTGGGTCACCTTGCTGTACAGTAGAAAACTGACAGAACACTGTAACCCAGCTATAATGGAAAAAATAAAAATCACTATAAATGAAAAAAAATAATAGGGTAAATTTAAAAATTTTAAGATTATTTATTCTATTTCTGTGAAAAATGCCATGGGTATTTTGATAAAGATTACATTGAATCTCAATATTGCTTTGGGTAATATGGTCATTTTAACAGTATTAATTTTTCCAATTCATGAACCTGGGATATCTGCCCATTCATTTGTGTAGTCTTCAATTTCTTTCATCAATATCTTAGAGTCTTCAAAGTACAGGTCTTTTACCTGCTTAATTAAATTTACTTATAGGTATTTTATTTTTAATTCAGTTTTAAATGGAATTGTTTCCTTGATTTCTTAGTGTATAGATGCAACAGATTTCTATATTCTATATATTTCAGCTTTCTCTTTGCTTCCATTTGCATGAAATATCTTTTTTTTAATCCCTTCACTTTTAGTCTGTTCATGTCTTTATCTCTAGAGTGAATCTTTTGTAGGCAACATACAGATTTTTTTTTAATTGGCCACCCTATGTCTTTTGATTGGAACAATAATTGACATTAAGTTAATTATTGGTACATATCTAATTATTGTCATTTTGTTTTTTGTTTTTGGGTTGTTTTGTGGTTCTTCTCTGTTCTTTTCCTCTTATTTTAATCTCTTCCCTTATGGTTTGACAATTTTCTTTAGTGTTATGCTTGTGTTTCTCTCTCTCTTTCTTGTGTGCGTATATCTACCATAGGTTTTGGGGTTTGGGTTATCATGAGGTTCATATCTATCTATCCATCTGTCTACAAACATATCTATCTATCTGTTTTAAACTGATAGTCATTTGAGTTCAAACACATTCTACATTTCTTAACCCCCATCATCATTTATGGTTTTGATGTCATGCTTTACATCTTTTTATGTGTATCCCTTAACTTCTTAATGTGGTTATAAACAATTTGTAAGCTTTTGTCTTTTACAATTTCTACTGGCTTTATAGATTTACTACCTTTACTATATATTTACTTTTACAAATGAGATTCTTCCTTTCGTATACTTCATATTTCTAGTTGTTGTATTTTCTTTTCCCTTTAAGTGGCTTTAGCAGGAGGGCTGGAGCTGAAGTGAGTGCAGGCTCAGGCATTTTCTGGAGTGCATCAAACCTACCACCCTGATTAGGTACCCTAGAGCTGGATCATGATGTATGCCAGGGCTTCTCCTGAGGCACACTGAGGTCCACTGCTTTGTTGGCATTGTTAAAGCTGGAGCTGAATTCAGGCTGGAGGGCTTGCTTGGGGTGGCCTTGGTAGGCCTGCTAGAACACCAGGCAAGTTTTAATCTGCTGCTTTTGCACTGGGTCTCAGAACAAGTCTGTTTGTGCACAAATTCTCTAAGTGTGGAGTCTGGGTTTCCTATATCTTTTTAGCCCTCTCAGTCATAATCTCTATTGGTTTTCAAAACCAGTTAAAGAAACTTGTCTTCCCAGTGCCTGTCATCAGGGTTGGGGTACCCAATGTAGGGCTCAAACCCCTTGCTTCTCGTGAAGGACCTCCAAGTTTGTGATATCCACTTCCCTTTTTTTTTTTTGTGACCTTCCAGGAATATGGGTTCTGTCTAGATTGCTTCTCTTCCCCTCCTACCCATCTTGGTGGGTTTTTTTCTTTTCTTTTTTCTTTATATCCTTAATTGTAGAAGAGCTGTTCTTCTAGTTTTCAGGCCATTCGCAGAAGGAGTTATTCTACGTGAAGCTGCAGTTTTGGGTGTTTGTAAGTGCAGGTGGGCTCAAGATCTTCTCACTCCACCATCTTCATCCCACCTCTCAGGAAAGTCTTCTTGAAACACAGCTTCAGGTGATCCGACCTTGTCACACTTTCTGCTCTTGCTTTTCATGTGTCCCTTGTTTCTGGAGGCCTTAATGATTGGATTTTAGTTAAAAGTTTTTTTGGCTTGTTGGGAAAGCACAAATACAAGAGCACTGGAGCTAATTAATTGCTTCAGTATGTGGTTTTATCATCTGCTCTGCTTACATCTGAAATGAAGGCCATCTTTAGACTATATGAGCTCTTAATAAACGTTTCTGGAATAAACGAATCAATGATCAACTCTCATTGGAATAATTATTCCATGAGCTTGTTAATTCTGTGTTACTCTTAAAGATAATAACTAGATGGAGGAAGGTTTGGCGAGAATTCCTTCCAGTCTTGCTGTAGCTCATTTGTGGATTAAGTTTTACTCTAATTCAGAATTGGCAACTTTGTGAAGGAAAATGCATCTCTACTTTGCAAAGCAAAAATACAGGGAAAAGGGAGGGGGGTAAGAGTTGGAAGTTATTCTCCAGCTGAGATAATGTATCTTTCATCTCAAGTGCCAACTCCAATCTGTCTGCTTGGAGCCATGTGTGGAAAATCAGTTTTAGGCAGAGTACATCAGAATCACTGAAGATGCTGATGGAGTAAATCTCAGATGAAGCTTGATTTATTTTTTAATCTCCACAAATGAGTCTGATGCTCAGCCAAAGGTAAGAATTATGGCCATAAGCACATGTCCACATTCTGGAGGAAGGAGTGCTCAAATCAATTAGTGACGTCTGCCTAGAGTGTCAGAAGGCAAGACAGTGGTGTATAGTCCTCACGTTTTCTGACTTTCTCTCATTTTCCTACATCATTTAAGCCTTTGTTGTTACTAACCTAACAGAAGGAATTACAGGGGAGAGAGTTAAATCACACTAAAGAAAAGGGAAGAAAGCCCACAAAAACCAAGGTTCCATGATCTTTGTATGTCTTAAGAAATTATGCTCTTCTCCAAAATAGTCATTGATCCACAAATATTATCTCATATATCTAGGGTATCTTCTTTCTAAATTCAAGAACCTATCAAAGTTGGTTAGACCTAGGAGCTCTCTTGTGGCTCAGCAGGTTAAGTGTCCAATATTGTCTCTGTAGAGGCTCTGGTTGCTGCTATGGCATGGGTTCGATCTCTGGCCTGGGAACTTCCACATGCACTAGTGTGGCCAAAAGGAAAAAAAAGGAGAAAAAGCACATTGGTTAGACATAATCGTTGGGAAAAAAATACTTCAATTTCATCAAAATCAGGATGGCCTCAAATCAAACATAATCCTATCTCAGAAAATGTTAATATTAATACACTTTCTAGAAATGAAGGTGTGTAGACCTATATATTTAGTTTCCTAGAGTCGTATTTCTATCACCTAAGAATCAGACAAACTCTTATTAATCTAAAACAATCAAGCTGAAAAGATATTGAGGGCATCTAGGTTAGCCCCTTGAACTTATGGATAAAGACCCAATGGGACTAGGTACTTTCAAATTTTCCCCTCAGTCATTCTCACTTTACCTACTCCTTATACTCACAGAGCCCTTGGATCCAAACTCTCTACTTTATCTGTACCCATCACTCCTCTGCTATATTCATTTCTTTCTTTATCTAGTTTACATGTCATGATTCTCTACTTCAATCAGTCTCCTGCCAATAACATCAGCCTCCATTTGCCACTGAACCGTTCTTTGAACCCTCTTTCAAAACCCTAAGCCAACATCTCTTTGACTGCCCATATCCTCTTGCCTGGGCTCTCACATCTGACTAGATAAATAATACAACACAATATAAATTCATTTACTTTTCACTCCACTACTCTCTGGTTTTTGCCCCCTACGCTACCAAAATTATTTCCACTGAGGTCATCAGTGGCATACTTGCTCTAACACACAGGGCTACTTGTTAGGCTTCACTTGGATTAATCTCTTAGCCACATTTGCCCTTAGGAATCACATCATTCTTATTGAAACATTTTTCCCTTGGCTTCTGTATTTTCCCCTATTTCTCTGACCAATCCTTCTCATTCTCTCTTAAGGGATTTTCTTTTCCATCTTGGTGCCTACATTAGTATCTTTTAGAGCTCTCGCCTGAGACCTCTTCTCACTTGCTATGTTCATCCTTTCTTCTGGATTAGGTACCATCTCTGTCAGTGGTTCTCAGCTGGGGCAATTTTGTTCCCCCAGGGGACATTAGCCAATGTCTGGGAACCCATTAAACTGTAACAACTTGGGGAATATGCTACTGGCATCTAGAGGGTAGAGGTAAGGGATGTTGCTGAACATCCTGCAGTGCACAGGGTGGCCCCACATCTAATAATTCGCTGGCCCTGAATATCAGTAGTGCCAAGGTTGAGAAAACCTAGTCTATATGATGATGCATCACAAACCTGTTTTCCTAGCAGAGGCTTCTGAGAGTCAGAGGCACAGATATAACTGCCCACCAAGTCTTTCCACTAGTTATCCCACTGGCCCTTCCAACTCAAAACTCCAACCCTCTTATGTCATCTGCCCCCGAAAACCTTGCCTCCTCCTAGGATCAATGATTAGGTAAATGGTATCACCATCTACCCACTTACTCACAGCAGAACCATGAATGTTGTTATTGATCATTCTTCCCCTCACCACTGAAATCCTATCTTTAATAAAATTCTGAAATGTAACTTAAACATCTCTTGGGCCCATCTGCTGCTCTCCTTTGTTAGATTTCAGCTTCTTCCAATCTTCTTGCCATTCATGGTCCTACTTAATCCTGTAACAACAAGCATGCCAGAAACATTCTGTATTTTAATTGTACTAAATACACCGCGGTAGGGTCGTACCATGCTTCTGCTGGTCACTGAGTCTCCACACATTCTGCTCTCTTTGTCTGCGATAGTTTGAACTTGCCTTGCCCCAGAGACACACCATCACACGTACTTCACCTGATGAATTCATTCAGGTCTCAGTGTAGCTGTGACTTCTTCCAGGAAGGCTTATTTAATATTTAGAGTCTGGGCGCCCCTATAATATTCTCCCCTGGCATCCTGTCTTTCCTTAACACTATTTAAGTAGCTTGTCTCCTAGACTGGAATTTCTGTTTTATCTTTGTATTACCACCGATGCCCATCACGTTCCCTGCACCTAGCAAGCACTGGATAAATGTCTAGCAGGTGAATGAGTAAGTGAATGATCCATTGTTCACCTAGTTAGTACCAAATGTAGGTCCTTCATGAATACTCTTTCTCAAACAAGTTTTCATAAGGACCTGGTCGCCTTGAGAATGTTCTGGTTAAAAGCAATTTAATGTAAGACAAAGGAAATCAGAAATTACATCACTCTTACTTTAAGCATTTGGTTACTTACAGACATATAAACGAAACTATTTTGTGAAGAATGGAGTTTGCATGTGAATTGGATCAATACTGTTGGTACGTGTACTTTCAATCTTTTAGTGACAACTTATTCCTAAATGAGGGTAGAGTATATGCATGCCATCTGTTACATAATAAAAAGAGAAGTTAACTATACATTTTTATCTGACTTTTTAGCTCAAGTAAGCACACAAACTGTTTACCAGAACCTGAATTTGATCCTCATTTCTTAAATGTTCAACCCTGCTTACATTTAGCCTTCCAAATAGGATCATTCTACAGCCACCCCAGTGAGCTCTCCTTGCAACCGCGCTTAAGGGTGATATTCACACACGAGTGCTAAGTCTAAGTAACTCTGACAGATAAAAAAAAAATCCAAATAAAGTGAAAAATGAAAAGTGAATGTGCAACCCTCTCCTGCAACCATACTCTCTGGATCTTAGATATTGCAACCTCTTTGCCACATAAAAGAAGAGATTACTGGCAAGTTTCAGCCTCCTACAGTATTACGTTACACTATGTAAAACAAATCTCCAAGGATGTGGGCAGAGGGAATGCAAGAAAAGCTACTTCACACGATTTGGACACCTCTGTGGATTTTACCTTAGTTTTCTTATCTTAGAGGTATGTGAACTTAGACATTAGTCATTATTTGAATCTCTGTGGAATGGAAATCCATTCACCATGGTATAACATACAGGTAAGGGCACTTTCTTTATGGAACGTAAAGGAAAGTAAAACATTTTTGCTTATGTCTTTTCATAATCCTTACCCAGTGGCTCTGCAGAAAATCAAATGACCTCCTCTTAGGCTTCATATATTTTGAAATCCTGGGCCATTTGGTGGAGCTTATCCTATGTGGCTTGCTTCCAAATTATAACATATTCTGATACGATTAGAAATGAATATATATATATTTAATTATATATATTTAAGCTGTGATACCATCATGCTTTTTCCTTTTTTGGAAAATGACACAAAATATTTTATCCCCTTAGCCCTCCAGTGCAATGAAAAAAATTCGGTGAAGAAAAATAGTCTTCACTAACGAATCCGTCATACAGCACGCTTCTAGGTTGTCTGTGAGCCATTTCAAAATTGAAAAAAAAATCATTATTCATTCAAAAAGCTTAACCAATCCCTTCTGTAGGTCAGGCTCTATACAAAGCTTTGGGTATACACATGAATGAGAGAATTCAAAGTCTAGGATGGAAAGCAGACATATAAAACTAATTATATTATAATAAACACTGCAATAGGAGTCAACATGTACTGAGGCCTCGAAACGAACACTATTCTAAATGCATGATATGGATAAACCCATTTAATCTCTATAAATTACCTTATGAGGTAGGTTTTATTGTCACTCCCTCCTTCTCACCACTCCCTCCCCCAGCTTTATTAGTGTGATGGGCTTTTGAAGTATCAACTTTCCCCAGGTATCCAATCAAACACTGCTCTATGTGTTGCCATGGTGATATAATGTAGATATGATTAAAGCCCATTAACAGCTGACTTTAAGTAAGAGAGATTATTCTAGATAATCTGGGTGGACCTGATTTAATCAGTTGAAAGGCCTTAAGAGCAAAGCTGAGGCTTTATTGATGAAGAAGAAATTATAACTTTAGACAACAGCTTTATCTGGTGCTCCAGAGTTCCAGCCTGCCCTTCCTGATGGCCTTGCCTTACAGATTTCAAACTCGGCCCTCATAATCGCATAAACCAATTCCTTGTGATAAATCCCTTTATATATATATATATATATATATATATATATATATATATAAATATCCAACTCACTCTGCTTCTCTGGTTGAACCCTGACTGATACAATGAGTCAGTCAACAAAGCCAGGGAGGCTAAGTAACTTGTCCAAGGTCATAGGGCTAATGCACTGGGGAGGAAGATTTAAACTCAAGGAGTTTGAGTACAAAGCCCCTGCACTGAACAACTACATGCATGTGTCTGATAGAAACTCTGGTTCAAAAGAGGTTCAAAGGAAGTAATCCTTAATTCTGATTGAAAGGATTGATGGTGGAGTTGGAAGGCTTCTCCTAGGAAGATTTAAGGTGGAGGAAATACTTGGACTGGATTTTGAGGGATAAGGTAAATTCTGTGAGGGACTAAGACATGAAGGTCACAGCAGACAACAAAGCTACAAAAGCCCTGGGTATGATTCAACAGGGTGTGAAAATACACATTCGTACTTCCAGAAATAGGTGCATTTCATGTCCCTGCTGGGAATGTTTCTGTCCCGTTTCTCATCTGAGAAAAGTTGGACGAAATGATCTCTAAAGGTTTCTGTAAAGGATAAATAGACCAGATGTGTGAAGTATGTTGCAGGCTACCTGGAACAGGTGAGTAATTCTGGTAGGAACAGTCCCTTCCTTCATTCACATCTACTCCACCCTCCACCCTGAAGTCCTTTCCATGTGTTGTGTGCCCTGATCCTGATGATAAATTAATATTCCCAAGAGACATGCCATGACATTCAACCTCTTTCTCCATGCAATCGAACAGAATACACCACCAGGCACCAAGAGTGATGAAGGCAACAGACAGGGTCCCAACCTCACCTTGCTTGCAGTCTGGTCTGAGTGGCATCGTTTTAAGCAGGCTACAAGAGCTGATATAAGAAGGAGAACCCATCGGCCTAAGAGAGAAACAGGAAGGGGTTTGAGCAAACAACTCAAACCGAGGTTGTCAGGGAAGACTTCCTGGAGGAAGGGACATCTCAGCCGGAACCTGAAAACTGAACAGTAATCAGATACAAGACTGGTGCTCTAGTTCATGGGTAAAATGCACATAAGGTCTGGACATGAAAGCAGGTCTGAGAGGCCACTGTCATTGTTTCTTGCTGAAGGAGTGAGTAGCATTTAGAGTTCTTAAAATATCCCCTATTCACACCCCCCTCCTCAAAGACTGTTGGTGAGGACTGCCCTTTAGCTGGCAGCGCTCAGACCGTGCGAAGAACCCATATGTGGGATCTCTATCCTGTACAGACCGTAAGTCAAAATAAACTGGCCTGGACTCAAGTTCACTGCAGTTCATATTTGCCTGAAGCCTGGAATATTTACCCACTTGGTGTTTCAACCAGACTCCGACTTCTGTCTAGTTGGCTAGCTTCCAATGGTAATTTCATGTCCCGTGGTGTGACAATGATAATTTAGCCTCTGTAGTAAAAAGGAAGGTAATAATTAGAGTGTGAGAGAAAGGGGCACTGATTTTCCTGTGGCGTGACACAAACTTTTCTAGCCACATTGGATCCATTTTAATCGTGATATTTTCCCCCCTTGACACGTCCTCTGTGTTTTTGTTGCTATGCAAAGAGCATTTTATAAGGAAACTCACATCGCTAAGTCCTATGAAATAGAGCTGAACTAGGGATTTGTGTGAATCCATCTCCGTGTGGTATCTCGGGACAAGGCTGTGAGTAAACAGTCCTGATAGGACTAAACATACCAGCCCTTCTGAGGAAGGATCAGAGACGGTCATAATCAGGTACCTGGGATTCATCTAAATAGGGCCCCAAGCCTCAGGAAGAGCTAGAGCAAATGTTTCTGAAAAAGGATCCCAAAGGTTCCAGCTGCTTGGCCGACTGCACCTTGCCTGAGCAGGGCTGCACCCCCCGGCATGCATATGGGGGAACACCATTCCCCAGCGGTGCTGCTCAAGGGGCTGAGACTCAGGTGTCACTCAGAGAGGTGAAGGTGGATACAGGACGCTTCTTGGAAGTCCCAGTAGCATGTAGCATTGCATGGAGCTGGGTGACCACGTAAAAATAATGAGCTTGGCTATTTGTCTGAAGGAGCCATTACTTTCCAGGGAAGTCCGCCCACCTCTGGGGCGTGATTACACTGTACGGGCTCAGGAAGAGTAGAAGGTGTCAGCAGCAAATTCCCAGGAAACGTGCCTTGAAGTCACAGAATAGCAACAGCATGGGGCAGGGGGTGGTTGTGGGGGTGTCAAGGGGAGAGGGCCTGGGCAGAGCTACCCAGGAGAGTGAGTAGCAGCTTCAGAAGAAGATCTACAAGGACCAGCAAGGAGGACATCAGAGTTGAAGACATGGGTTAAGAACTTCCTTTGTCTGCGGTGAAGGGTCCCAGAACCTGTACTTGGGTACTTGAGGGCACAAGTGTGTGTTTGGGGGTTGGGAACATAGAGAACATTTATGTTCCACCAGTTTGGCTGAGACAGTGAGGCCTCCAAAATGGACCAGAAGGAAAAGCCTGAGCATCCAGCTCTGAGACAAACACAAAGGGAAGAGGCTCTGCTCGGCTTTGTCAGAATCCGCACTTTCTCCCTCAAGCCTGAATAATTGTAGAACAAACTCCCAGAAAGTGATGGGAGAGCTTTGTCCCAGTTAAGGGAACATTTCTCCTCTGATAATATCTGGCCAAATCAAAAAATGCCTAGAGTGGAAATGAATCTGCTTCTAAGAGAAGAGGAAGAGGAGTGGGAGTGGAAGGAAGGACAGAGAGAGAGAGAGAGAGAGAGAGAGAGAGAGGGAGAGAGAGAGAGAGAGAGGGAGAGAGAGAGAGAGGGGGAGAGAGAGAGAGAAGATGCATTTAGATAAACCAGGCTCACTAGGCATGGACAGATGACTCTGGATTTCTAAATCTCAGGATCTGTCCTATTCTTGCCTTCACCAGGTCTTACCTTGTTGCAAAGGAAGAGAGAGAGAGTCTCAGAAACCTCAGGTGACAGGATGTAGGCAAGTTAAACTAGGAGATAAATAAGTGCCACAGATCTAGAGCTGGGTCTATAGAGTAACAGGGGCACCTGCAGGTGGAACTCAGCGTTCTAGAGGAGCAGAAGATCGTCAAGGAATCATCCAGCCCTAGCAACTTGACTCATTGTCTTTGTCAGAGTCGTCAGTGTGGCTGCTCCATGCCCTCCCATTTCTAGCACGTAGCTGCCTGCTGGTCCGTCTATATGAACTGATGTCCAGTCCCCTCGGGGCTTCTGTTTCTCGTGGCTTCTGCTACACCATGGCTTTTTCTCTGCCGCTCACTTGTTCCCCCACTGTCTTCTGGAATCTATTATTCAGTCTCCTGAAGGTGCTGATCTGAACACTCCATGGAAAAGTTTAGAGCTATCGGCAAGGAATCCTGCCCTTCCAGCTGGAGCCACCAGGGCGGCAAGTTGTCCCTCCCTTTCTCCCTCCTATGTGTTGAAGGGTCTGCAGTTCTTACTTGGTCAGTAGGGGACTGTAGGTAGCTGGTCAAGGCCAATCCATTACAGAGACAGTGTGATATATGGGAATATAGATACTGCAGAGAACACGTAGATAGTTTAATATGCTCAGAAAATGTGTCACCATTTTCCCCTTAGAAAGAAAAGAGGATTTTGCTCACCCGGGCACGTGCACGCGCGCGCGCGCGCGCGCACACACACACACACACACACACACTTGCTACTGGAAGGTGATATTTTGAGGGATTTCATGTGGCTAAGAGCCTCTGGGTACATCAAAGATGGGGGGCATTTTCTGATTTCTTTGAAGATGAAGGAGAGAGAAAGGAGGAAGAACAGAGAAAGTGAATAATATTAATGAAGTCTCCAAGTATTTAGTGTAAGGAGAATTTTGGGAAATTGGTGATGGAGTTGCGTTCCCACCTGGAAAACCAGTACCTGCAGATGCAGAAATAGGGGGCACAGAGAAAGCATTTTGGGGGAAAAAGTGTTTAACAATTTGAGAAAGCAGAAGGCTTTATTAAACAGAATATTTGATAAACTGCCTGCTGCTCACTCACTCATGTCAATTCTCTGGACAATACCTTCTATTTCTTGTCTTTCTCTTAACCCCATGAGATATACATCTTCGATTTATAGATGTGAAGCTGAGGCTCAGAGCAGTTGTGCAACTTGCCTGAGGTCACACAGCCGGTAAGGATCCCCGCTATGTGTTCACCGGTGGCACTAAAATCTTTGATATAAAAACACCTAGGAATTGGACGCCAGGATGCCCATTAGGAAGGCCAGCCAAGGAGTCAGCACTGGGCTCTGGAATCCAGGAAGTTATTGGAAGTTTACAAATAAAACCCAGGATAAAACTTTATCCTTTGGAATAGGAATTACCCTCCCACACTAGGTAATAGCCGTAAAACGTGTCACTTGCTTGAGCTCAAAATAAAAAGCCTTTGTGTGACTAGATACAAAGCATGAATTTGAGCTCTATGTATGGGCAGCATAAACCTCCAGAAACTACACTTATACAAAAATTGGCTTGGAGCCAGTGAAATCCTCGGGGCCAGACATAAGCAAATAGTTTGTTTGGAGGTCCTCATATCCCAAGGCACAAGATACAAGGTGAACTCACAGTCAAAAATTACACAGCTTGTTGGGGGTCCCCTTGTGGCTCACCAGGTCAAGGACCTGGCTTTGTCACTGCTGTGGCTCAGGTTTGATTCCCAGGTTCAGGATTTTCCACATGCCGCAGGTGCAGCAGCAACAACAACAGCAAAACCCCCAAAATAAAACAATCACAAAGCTTGGAGGAAGTTCAATGCCGTGATGGTTGCCAGCTGCAGCCATTGGGGGCATTTACATATCAGGAGTTACAGATAATGAAACAATGTAAATGAGACACAAATTCTGAATGTTTAAAATGTTCTAAGGAAAAATGACATCCACAAAACAAGAACAAGGGGTTATGAAATGAGGTCCAGTGGAATTTTCTTTTAAGGTGGAAATGCTAGACATGAAAAAATATGGTCATATTGAAAATACCAACGTTTCAACTCTCCCTGTATCCCTCCATGGTGTCTTGTGACTTACAGTTCTCCTTAGAGTTTATTTCTCAATGTCTGAGAAACGGACTGACCCTGAGACTTTCTTTGGCTAATAGAGTTTCTTGCACTTGACCGTGGGCCACGTCTGATCCTAGACCTCGAGAGGCTATGAGAGTTTCTGCTGCACTCTGCTTTCAATCCGATAACATGCTCAGGCTAGCCTGCTGGAGGCTGAGGTCTGGGGAGCAGAGATCAGTTACCCCGGTAACCCCACCCAAGAATGTGAGTGACTCCAGCAGAGCTGATCACCCCAGATGCCTGATGAATAAATAATTATAACTGTAGGCTACACAGATGCCATCGGTAACAATTCCCCAAATTCCAGTGTGACAGAGGATGCAGAAAAGTATCACCAGGAAAATAACCCTAAATTCTCAGCTCTATCTCCTCTACTGTATGAAACTTGTTTCCTTGGTGTCACAAAGTTCCAGCTAGTACTGTCTGGCAAATGCATTGGTGGCAAGAGCTGTGAAAGGTGGTGGCAGTTGAAATCTCTTGCCCTTAAATAGCTGTCAGCTCAAAACTATAAACAGTAAATACTGTGAAGCCTGTCTTAAAACCACAGCCCCAGGGAGCAGCAGAAATTGGATGCCTCATAGAAATGATCTTTAAATAAAGGTTGAGTACAATAGCCTTGGGGATAAGTTTCAAACGGTGGCGGTGGCTAGAGACAGAGTTGTCTGATAGGAAGCGTTGCCAGTCTGGGCATCACAGGACTCATTGGCTCGGAGACACATAATGAAAGAGAGAGATTCAGAGTTTGTTTTGGGTGTTCATAGTGAGGCAAGAAAAACCCAAAGTATTTGCCAACAGCCAGGGAAAACCTTCTGCTTGTGAATGCATTAATCGGACTTTAAAAGACAATGGGGGGGGGTCAGGGAAGGATAAATTAGGACTTTAGTATTAACATATACACATTAATACATATAAATAGATAAGTAGCAAGGATCTACTGCAGAGCACAGGGCACTATACCCAATATCTTATAATAACCTATAACGGAATAGAATCTGAATAAATATATATATATATATATATATATATATATATATATATATATATATATATATATATATATATATCTGAATCACTTTGCTGTACACCTGAAACTAATGCAACATTGTAAATCAACTCTACTTAAAAAAAAAATTAAAAAAAGGTAATAGGCCAAATGAAAACCTGAACTTTGTCTCAAAGCCTCCATTCATTTCAGGAGCGGGTTCAAAGCCCCTAGCCATAAATCCTTCCTTTTCCGGGGAGAGGAACCCGCCAGGGGCCCCCGGGGATGTGGGGTGTTGAAAGCCAGCCAGAGCAGACAGGGGAGCCCTCTTGATGTCCCCTGACAGGCGGGGACCGGCGGTGGGGAAGTACTCACTTTGCAGAGAGGAGCCTTTTGAGACCACAGCAGCCTTCACCCTTTGAGGGGAGACTTAGGGACCCTGGGGTCACGGGGTAAGATCCCCACAGCCCCTGAAGGGATGGCCCCGGGGTACTGTCGCCAGAGCCACCATTTCTTAGGCAGAGAGGGATGGGGCTAGCTGTATCGGAGAGTGGAGTCAGGGTCGAGGGGGGTCGAGGAGAGACGGGTTTGCAGTGAATGCCGCTCAGCACTCTGGGGCTGGATGCCCAGAGGGCGGACGTTCCTAGAAACTGTGCAGAGGCCCACCTCGCCACCACCCAGCGGTGGCAGAGCAACACACCTTTATTTTCCTCGGCCTCTGACTCTGTAAGACCCTACCCTGGGTAACTGACTACAGCCCCACTTGGCCCTGGCCTCGGACAGGGTCCCGAGAGCGCAGAGCTGGCTGTGGGGCCCCAGTCAGTCACCTGTCACCTGTCCCTGAGCTGGCGCTCCCTCTGTCTGACTTCCCTGGGCCTCGAGTTGCCACCCAGCTGAGTGTTTCCCAGTCCTCCTCTCCTGGAGCCTCCACCCATATTTTGGGGCACCTGCGTTTCAGTGTCTGAGCACAGGCAGGAGGGGACGATGCGGGCGGGGAGCGCGTTAGCCCGTGGAATCAATGCCAAGGGCTTGAGCAGATACGCAGTTGTGCCCCGAGCCCCCACCCTGCCGGTGCACTTACAGGTCATGCACGGGTTAGAATGGCGTGGCATCATGCTGACAGTTCCTGGTGTGAAATTTGTCCTTTGCTTATTAAAATGCCTGAGACTTGGGAGTTCCCTTCGTGGCTCAGTGGTTAACGAATCCGACTAAGAACCCATGAGGTTGCGGGTTCGATCCCTGGCCTCGCTCAGTGGGTTAAGGATCCGGCGTTGCCGTGAGCTGTGGTGTAGTTTGCAGACGCGGCTCGGATCCCCCGTTGCTGTGGCTGTGGCGAAGGCTGGCGGCTACAGCTCCTGTTAGACCCCTAGCCGGGAACCTCCACATGCCACGGGTGCGGTTCTAGATAAAAGCAAAAAGACAAAAAAAAAAAGTCTGAGACTTTGCCCAGAATATTGCATTTTGTTATCACACGGGCAGGCCAGAGGCTTCCTCTGCAGCGGCCTCACAGGAGGAAGCATCTCAGGAGGGTCAACTGGCGACCGTCCAGGTGCGAAGCTGCGTCCGCACGCCCAGCTCTTTAATATTTCCTACCTCAGTGTTCTCCTCTATAAGATGTGACTCTTAATGAAAGCTATTTTGATAGTATCTGGTTTTCTGTTTTTTAAAAAATATTATAATCCATATTAAGTGCTTAGCCCCAGGGCTTGGCACATAGCAAGGAGTTATGTTAGCTACTAGTATTATAATTATTATTTCTAAAAATACTGTGGCAATAATTAAAGTCTTTCTTTTGAGTTAGCTCTTAATCAAAGGGCTAAATGAAACCTTTTCCGAACTAGTTTAAAGAGACAAAGCTTCTCAGTTTTCGTATTTTTCTAACTAAATACTTAGAAGAGCTGACAAAGACAAAACAGCAAAGATAATCAGTTAAAAAAGGCAAAGTGATCTTTTAATATCAAACCAAATTTTGTATCAAATGAATATCGTATTTTATATCAAATTTTAATATCAAATAGAGCAAAGACCTTAAGAGGGAGATAGAAGGTCATATTTGTTTTCTTTAAAGATAACATCTAAATTGAAGATGTAACAGCAGAAAACATACAGAGCTGCTAAAAATTTTATGTTTGTAGTTTTGCAGTATGAATCCTAAAATGGTCATCTCACATACCTGAATCTTCCCCTGAAAACAGATAAAACAAAAACTATTAGACATACAAGGAAGTTCATTAAATTAAGCTTTCATATACTTGACTAGAAAATAGGTGTAGATGAATACTTAACCACACAGGATGATGATCCTGATATATTACATAGAAAAAAAAAAAAAAAAGAACATATAACATGAGTTTTAATAAATATGTCCTGAGGTCAAATCAATTTGCGAAGCACTCAGACCAGTTCACCTTTTGGAATTCACCTTTAAAATCATAATTAGCTTATTAATGGTTCTGAGAAATCCTAGAACTGAGTTTAACTCGTAAACATAATGTTTTCAACCAGATTTATTTGATCATGGACTACTCTTTTTTCACAACACGCATATTAAGTTGCTTCAAACAATCTTTAATAGATACATTTTTGGGATATGCTAACCTAGAAACATTCTCACTAAAGTCAGGTAAATAAAAAGGAAGGATAGGAGTTCCTGTTGTGGCTCAGCTGAAACAAATCTGACTAGTATCCATGAGGATGCACATTTGATCCCTGGCCTCACTCAGTGGGTTAAGGATTCGGCATTGCCGTGAGCTGTGGGGTAGGTCACAGACACAGCTCAGATCTGGCGTTGCTATGGCTGTGGCATAGGCCAGAGGCTATAGCTCCGATTCAACCCCTAGCTTTAGAACCTCCATATGCCGAGAGTGTGGCCCTAAAAAGACCAAAAAAAAAAAAAAGAGGAAGGATAACTCTACATGTTACTACATAAATACAACCACTATGGAAAACAGTATGGAGGTACCTCAGAAAACTGAATATAGAACTGCCATATCTAGCAATTCCACTGTTGGGCGTATATCCAGACAAAACATTCATTCAGAAAGACACATGCACCCCCTATGTTCATCGCAGTGCTATTCACAAGAGCCAAGACCTGAAAACAACCTAAATGTCCATCAACAAATGAATGGATTAAGAAGCTGTGGTACATATATATACAAGGGAATTCTACTCAGCCATAAAAAAGAAAATGTCATTTGCAGCAACATGGATGGAACTAGAGATTCTCATACTAAGTGAAGTAAGTCAGAAAGAGAACGAGAAATACTATATGATATCACTTATATGTGGAATCTAAAATATGGCACAGATGATCCTATTTACAAAACAAACAGATCAGGAAGAAATAGAGCAGACTTGTGGTTGCTGGGGGGCGGGGGAGGGAGGCGGCTGGACGGGGAGTTTGGGGTTGGTGGATACAAACTGGGACGTTCGGAATAGATGGGCAGCAGGCTTACTATACAGCACAGGGAACTGCGTGTCACTGGGTCCCTCTGCTGTACAACAGAAACTGAAGAAAATGTAAATCAATGATACAGAGTGGGACTGTGCAAGTGAGTCAAGGTTAAGTGAGACTGAGTACTTTAGCAGATCACTTCAAAAATTAAACTGTGCTTCTGGTGGTAGTATACGAACTCAAGGGGTCTGTCTTGTTTTGCTTTATTTTTTTTTTCTCCAGGTAGACATTTTGTATTAACAAGTACTTCTCAACTGAGAAGTTAATTCCCCCAAGTTGTAGAAGGAGATATCGAGTCGCTGAAGGGCCCTGGGTTTAGACATTAAGTACTAGTAACTGACCTGGATGCCTCCAATATCCATCCTACATTCTCTTTTGCAATTTGCATCACACATGAACAAATATAGGGCATCGGGGTAGTCTTTCTGGATAACTCAGTGGATGGAAAATATGAATAAATGTTCTTTTTCCCAAAGATAATGCCTTATCTTCTTCCCATGGGCATTATTAGCCTATAATAAATACATAATTAGGGACAAAAACCTTCAAGGTGGATAACTCACCCACTGGCAGCCATTTATTCATTATGTTGAAGGGGTTAATAAGTCCATTTGGACTACAAGTAATTTGAGAACCGATCTACTTATTTGCATGAATACACTGATTCCCTGTGAGTCTTCAAAATCAATATTTTAACCACATTACAGCAGTCAATTCAACTGAGAACGGTCTCTTATTGGCCAAATAGCTCATGATTTTTAATCTCTACGGATATTTTATATCCCATCTGCCCATTTACTCAAATCAAATCAGGAATTCCTTGAGAATATTGTAGGAGCCTAATAATAGCTTGTTGAAAGAATGTACAAAAGATATTGGAAGTTCGGTGAGATCAGAATATATGGCCAAACATAACAGGAGCAACTTAAAGCCCACGACGGAAAAGGACAAAGAAATGAGGGCCAGAGGCAGGTGCCCACACCCTGCAGATCAGGCACATTTCTATCCTACAGGAACTGAGAGGAGTCTGGCAGTGAAATAGTCAAGGTATAGGGATGTGTTCTCTGTGATCCTTGAAAGGACAGTCGATACAGACCCTGGGACATTTGCCAACCGTCTTCTCTCACATTTACAGGACACAGTAACAGGCCCAGTGGCTACTAGAAAAGCCTCCTGGGAACAGTTTCAAATGGCCAAAAAAATTCAAGCTAAAGAAAACCTGGATGGATTTTTCTCTTTTTTTACCTTATGTTTTACATCATGGAGAGAACTAGGAGATACTATTTCCGGTGAGCTAGGATTTAGCTCTCTCTTTCTTTTTAAGGCCAGTAATTATCTAGAGAGCATAGCCCTTTCATTGTTCTAAATCCAGTGAAGCAGCTGCCCCTAGTCTGACCTCTGGGGGCTCCGCCAGCTGAGGCCCAGTGTGGCAGGTCCCAGTGAATCCTCCCATTGTCGTCACTTCTGCAGGTCCCTCGATCCCTGTCCTGCTTCGTGCCCCGTCACCCTCCTGCAGACATGCACACTCTCAACACAGCTTCTCAGCACAGCCCCAGTCACTGAACAGGAAGCTTATCCAAACTAAGAAACCAAGATCTTGTCTTGCATTTCTTCCTGGTGAAGAGTTTCAAACCTTTTTTAGGAAAACAGAACTTGTATCACATCCAGATGTACATACTAGTCTCAAGAGACGGCCACCCGGCACCGGCCATCCAATGCCTTGCCAGTATTTTCTATGGCGTTTTTCTTCTTTATTTTTTCAACTTGTATCTGTGTTTGATGAAACTGTTTGCATAATCTCTTAACACTACCACCCCAAAGTAGGTGAGAAATAAAAGTTCTTGACATTATCTACTTCATATATAAAACATATGTGTATGGATACCTTGAAATGTTACATGAAGCTTAAAAATGAACCATTTGGAGATGCATGTTTTGCTCAAACAATGGTTCACGGAAGAGTCCATGTTATACAGGGAATCCACCCAACAGAATCAATCACACAGGAACCCAGGTGATCGAATGAATTGACAAGACTGAGTTTTACTACATGCAATTCCTACCCCAAAAATAACCAAGGAAACCTCACCATCTTACAAGCAATCTCAGGCTGTCATTTGAAGGGACTTCAGAGAGGATCTTCCTATGGAGAGAGTCAGAGGGTAGGCCAAAAAGAGCATCTCATAGTTTAAAATGGTGGGTTTGACTCTGGGGGAGAATAGCAAGATCAAAATAGCCTCTATCACCATCATGGCAGGTAGGGATTATGGTGGCAAAAAAAGGGAGGGGGATTCCAGCTGGGTGAGGGATAATCCCAGTGGGATTCAAGGACTCAGGTAAGCCAGGAGGGTAAGGAACCAAAAGCAAGGCATGTATAAGGAGTGTCAAGGGAAGCTGCTTCCACCGTCAAGTCCAAAGGCAAAGTATGGGTGCAGAAAGATAACGAGACCAGGAGGTTCAAGAAGCAGGAGCCTGCAAAAGATCTAGGAAGCAGGATGTGAAGGACAAAGGAAAGACTGAAGAGAGAATTGAACACAACAGTGTAAATGCACAGGAGTGTGAAGCCAGGCTCGTGGCATATGGGTGATATAGTCTGGTTTAAAGTCACAGTGCCATGGCCAGAAAGTGGTCAATCAACCTCCTTTCTGAGTTGTCATCTATTCTTGCCCTTTCAATGCCAGATAAGAGGTTGGAGATCCCTCGGGAGTCGAGGACTGCTTGGGAACTGAAAAGGGAAACCAAGCTTTGTACTGTGATCAAGAACAAGCAAGGAAGTTGCTAATACAAAATCTGAGCAAGTGAGAGAGAAAACTAAAGTCCAGCATTTAAAACCAGCATGGAACATAAAAAAAAAGGAAGATTAGAGGACAAGGACAAAGTCATGTGGTTGATACACAGCTGCGCTGACTTTGAGAAAACAATAAGAACACCTCCATTTCCTTGAAGCTATTAACTATCCTTTCCCTTTTAAAACATATTTGGTTAGCATGTTCCATTATTTCTGGCTAATGCTACCTGTCATGCATCCTCTCTCATTTGGGGAGATGGTGGCCAAGGAGCCTCTGGTGGCATCACTGCTTTTTTTTTCCTCTTTTCTTGGGACCATGGACAACCACTGGGGCCTACCACCTTCAGCTTCGGTGATTTGGAAATACTGACCTGTCCACCTAATGGGCCCCTGAGTGAGGACACCGTTCAGCTAAATCCATCCTGGCCATCGGTGGGCATCTACTGCTAGTCAACCAGCCCTTACATCCTCCACCAATACTGAAACTTAGATAAATCCACATTGCTGACTTGGGGAAAAGAAGTGGCGTCATTGGGTTGACAGCATGGAGTGTTGGTTGAGTACTCTGGAGGCAGAAGCTTTCTGGATTCCAATTCCTGCTAACTGAGCCTTGTGTCTTCATCCTCTCCAGCTCAACACCAAGACTGCTACTACTCTCCTCACTCTGTATACACTTTGTGGGTGTACTTATCTCCACGGACTTACCCTCAATTCCTATTGACCTCCAAATTTGTGTCTTCAGTCAGACCATATACCAAATCCTACACCTGTCAATCTATGCTGGATGACATGCTTACCTCATAATGAATATATTCTGGATTGAACCATTGTCTATACTCTGCCATTATCATCCCTCCTTTACGCTCCATCACAAATAACCACATCTCAACCCATCAATTTTAAGTCAGAAATCTAACACTTATTCCTAACTTTCCCTCTTCCTGAACTCCTAGATCTCACCAGTGTACACCTCTTTCCATTTTTATTTTGTCTCTTCTACCCTCTCTATATATAAAATCCCCTCTACTCCCATTCATTTTTTGTTTCTTGTGCTTTTCCCAAGGAATTCTTACCAGTCTAACTACCTCTAATATGCCCTTCTTCACTTTGTTTTCATTCTGCCTCTTAAATGAACAGGCAGATATGAAAATATTATCCAACTGATCACCTCTTCAAAAATGTGAGTGGCTTTGTGTTACGATAAAATCCAAACACGTTGCAACAAACTCAAGACCCTTCAAAATTCAGGTCCTACAACTGGCCTCACCTTATCTTCAAGTACCCTTCCAACCTCTTCCCAACATGTACCCATGTTAGGCTGTGTGACTCTCAGTAGATTTCCGTTTCCCATTCTTTCAGGGAACAGTTTACTCTGTTACTCCCCTTGGCTGGAATACCTTTCCCCACTTCATCACCCAGCAAGCTGCTCAGCCAGGACTAGCTACATAATTTACAGAGCCCAGTGTAAAATAAAAACATGGGCTTCTTGTTAAAAAATTATTAAGAATTTCAGACTGGCAACAGTAGAGCATTAAATCAAGTCCAGGGCCTTTCTAAGCATGGGATTTGGGCAACATTCACACATGCAGACCTCACTTCCATTTCCTCTTTCTCTCAAGCTTTTTCCATTTTCCCCTAAAAGAGATAGATTTCTTCTCGATTTTCACTACACCCCCAGATGTCTCTATTTTTACACTCATCCTGTGGAATTTTCATTTCTGTCTCCTCACTGGGCTGAAGTTTCTAACGGCAAAAACTGGGTGTGGTCAATGTTGTCTGCTCAGCCATCAGCACAGCGTGTGGTACTTAGCGGGTCCTCAAGACGGATTTGTTGAATGAATGAATGAGCCATCCAACTCCTGTAACTTGTTTCCTGTAGAATATTGTTGTTATGTCTTTGTTTAGTTTCATTTCACATTCACTGATTTTGTTGGTTGGTTGGTCTGTTGTTTTTTTTTGGTTGTTCTGGAACAATTGTGCTGGAAGAATGCAAATACCATGATGGCTTGGTATTTCTGGGATTTCCAGTGGCATGTAAAGGTCCCATATCTACAACAGAGAATATTTTTTAACGTCTTTTAAAAATGGGCATTGAAGAGAAAATTAAATGACAGGTAATAAATCCTCTTTCATCTCTATTTCCCTTTATGGATTTTTTTTTAGGGGGTCGGTACCATGCCCACAACTTGTGAAAGTTCCTGGGCCAGGGATTGAACCTGCACCACAGCAGTGACCTGAGCCACAGCAGTGACAAGGCCAGATTCGTAGGCCTCTGAGCTACCAGGGAACTTCCCTTTATGGATTTTGATACATACATTAAAAGTTGTATTTTTCAGATAGTTTGGAACATGTGCTATGCTTCAAAGTTATCTTACTACAATAAATTCAGAAGCTTCTCTTTTGCAGGCCCACACTGGCCTCAAGATGGGTGCTCTTAAGTCTTCCACCCTCCACCCTCCAAGCGTTGTTTCTTCGAAAGATAGTTCACCCAGTGGGTAAATACAGAGAAGATGCATGTGGAGTCCTTTGGTTGAAGCAGAGGTGGGGTTAGGGTGGGCTGAGTGTTTGCTTCTCAGTTTTTGCTCCCCTCATTTCATCCCCTGCAAGCAGGTGGTCCTGAAGATGGAGGGGGTATTTTACATATATGTATACGTAAATGGGAGTAAATATACAGCTGATACCTTTTCCCCCCACTTTTGATAACAATCTGTCCAGACCCAACACAGCAGTCGAATCCACCAAACTCCTACTTGACGTTAGCTAAAATTAATCATCTAGTCAGATTTCTGAGAAGAAAAAGCAGGTTATTAGTGTGCAATGTTTTGAAATCTTCCAGTTAGGTAGGCATAGAAGCAGGATTAGTCATCAGAAGATCTAACATCCAGGTTTCACGATAACTATCCCACTATCGCATTTCCATGAGAGTTGTTAGATTCCAAGAAGACAAGCTGCTTAATCTCAAAAGTTTCCAAGTCTGACAAAAGCCTTGAAAGGACCTTAACAACGCTAAAGCAAACTCTTTCCCAGTGATTGAATGTTCAAAAATCCATCTGAAAACAATCTTCTAAAACATGGACTAAATAGCCATTACATAATTGTTTATATTAGCCGAGTATTGTAAACAAATGTTCAACACTGTGGAATTATTAGGTATGTTGAAAGTGATGAAATTCCATTCGTTGGACCATTGTGCAGGCATTAAATCTGATGTTTACAAAGAGTTTTTTAAAGCTTGGAAAGATGTTTACATTATAATGTTAAGTGAATTATGAGGCTTCAGCAACGTATGTGCCATATGACCCCAACCATTTCTCGACTGTACAAAAAATAAGGATAAAATATAGAGAGATTTTAATTGTGAATTTTTTTATGATTCTTTTTTTTACTCTTCTGCTATCTCCATTTTTACCAGTAAGCATATATAACTTTTATAGCAAGAAGAATATATAAATGTATAAGACACTTCTTTTAAAACTGACAGTCCCCAAACAGCACTTAACTTCACTGTGGTCCTTTTATGCATGAATAAACATGACATTGAGAACAGAAGGGCTATGAGCCACCGTAACAAGATATTCGGGCCAGCCAGCACCAGAGCTGAGAAAATTCATGGAAAAACTTGAAACCATGAAGCCCAATTTAAGGAAGAATGGTGAAATGGAAATTACTGTTTGAGAAAAGTGAAAACGCCTATAGGGGATTTTTCGGTTACAGTTTTGTTATGCTGCTTTCTGGAAGCCAGAAGAAGCATCTCTGCTTCTTCTTTTAAAAAAAAAAAAAAGGTTTTATTGAAGTACAGTTATTTGCAAGGCTGTAATGATTTCTGCTGTACAAAAAAGTGACCCTGTCATACATATACACATATCCATTCTCGCTCAGATTCTTTTACTGCATAGATTATCACAGAATACTGGGTAGAGTTCTCTGTGCTGTACGGCAGGTCCCCATTGGCCAGTTGTTCCATATACCTCAGTGTGCATATGCCAGTCTCAAACCCCCAGTCCATCCCTCCCACCCCTGGCCTGTCCACTTTGGTAACCATAAGTTTTTCAAAGTCTGTGAGCCTGTGTCTGTTCTGCAAATAAGTTCTTTTTTTTTTTTTAGATTCCATATAATTCCTGCTAAGATCAGGAACAGGACAAGGATGTCTGCTCTTGCCACTTCTATTCAACATAGTTTTGGAAGTCCTAGCCACGGCAATCGGAGAAGAAAAAGAAATAAAAGGAATCCAAATTGGAAAGGAAGAAGTAAAACTATCACTGTTTGCAGATAACACGTTACTGTATCTAGAAAATTCTCAAGATGCAACCAGAGAACTGTTAGAGTTCATCAATGAAGTTGGTAAAATTGTAGGATACAAAATTAATACACAGAAATCAATTGCATTTCTATATACAAACAATGAAAAGTCAGAAAGAGAAATTAGGGAAACAATCCCATTTACCATCACATCAAAAAGAATGAAATACCTAGGAATAAACCTACCTAATGAAACATCCCTTCTTTATTTCACGAAAAGGGGTAAGGAGAGCTCAGAGGTTCAATCTATGATAAAATCCAAATACTGCAGCATGGCCACATACACAGCAAAGAAATGAAATAGGGCTCCCCTTTCTGCTTGCAGGTTTCAGAGTCTCACTCCTAAGTTAGTTCAGCTTAAAGGACCATTTATTAAGGACAGATGTGGAATGAGAAGCAGGACACATTCTCCCTGAAGACAACAAGAGGAGAGTGGGAAACCAGGAGCTACCACTGGAGGGAGTTGCATGGACACCTGACCAGAAGGACCCCTGAGTCTAAGGGTGTTCTGAAGACTTCAGCAGCAAGAGTCCACGTCCAGGCACTGGTGCTTCTGTATTCATACAACACAGACCCTCTGGGCATCGCTTTTTCCTGTCCTGGTATCAGCTGCCTTCTATACTTTCTTCTTCTGTATATTTTCTGCACTGAATCTCTTCCGTTCTGTCCCTTATCAGCACTTTTTTTTTTTTGTACTTGGCTCATTATGGCCAGCCTCAGTGCCCTCTCCTCCATGGCATTCCATGAGCTTCAACTATGTTCCTAGTCCAAGAAGGAGTTGCAGTGTCTCATCCCTTATTTACAGTAAACCATTTGGGAAGCTTCTGATAAGCACCTATAATCACTGCTGTGGGTTCACACATTCTTTCCTTGTCCATGAAACAAAAATTCTACTAGTGACTGTCCAACTAGAAGGGTTAAGCAGACTCACTTAGAAGAGACAGGACAAAAAGGGTTCTAGCATAGGGATAGTACCTAAGGGTTTACACCTAACATCCTATTAACAGCGATTGGCTGAGGGGGGATTCTATTTGCCTGATGAACATTTAGTGTAAAGAATCCTGACTCTGGGATTTTGACGTGTGTCTCAAGTCAAATCAACATCATCATCAAGCCCATGGAATAGGGTGACTGTATAAATCATTTGTGCCTATTTGCTAACAAATATTTAATGAAAATTTTTATGTCAAGAAAAAAAAGAGAGATAGGTGATTTGCATATTTAGCCAAGAACCAGACCAACTTTCTGATCCTTTATTATGTTTCACACGGACACACTATTCCCTATGTTGGTCATGTTAACAAAAAGAGTGGTGACACCTTGACTGCTCTAGATTTCTTTTTTTTTTCTCTTTATGGCTGCACTTGCAGCACATGGAAGTTCCCAGGCTAGTGGCCACAGCCACAACAACACCAGATCCAAGCCACCTCTGCGACCTATGACACAGCTTGTGGCAACACCAGATCTTTAACCCCCTGAGCAAGGCCAGGGATTGAACCCGCATCCTCATGGATAGTAGTCAGGTTCTTAACCTGCTTAGCCACAATGGGAACTCCTGCTCTAGATTCATTAATCACAATTTTGCCTAAAAACCAGTTACATCAGCTACTTAAGACTTTGTTGCTTATTTGTTTAAATCCAAAATAAAATAAGGGGCTCCCCTCCCCTTGCCCCTCACTACTGTTTACATTGATTTGGGCAAAGCTACAAGCAAACAAACAAACAAAAACCAAAAAAAAAAAAAAATCCCCAGCAATCTTGCCTTTGACATCTAGTTGTGTTTATTAAACTGAGAGCCTGGGATGAAAACAGTTGAAAGGAAAAAATGGCCTTAAAGGGGAGGCCAATGCCAAATTTGCAAAGAAATGTTCCCTATTGGTCCTTTGCATGGAGGGATCAGAGGGCCTCAATGCCCCTTGGCCCTCCGATTCCATTATTTTCATGGTCTGGCAAAGAAATATTCGGATAGCTAGAGGACGGATGCTAGAGGATTGGAAGGAAGGGATGGAACATTTATAAAGTGCATGCTACACCTGGCAAAATAGTGGGGTCCCCTTTCTCATGTTATCTCATTTAAAACTCACAAAAATGCTGGGAGTTAAGCCTGACAATGGCCATGTCTCAGGAAACTGAGGTTTAGAGGGTTAGCCTTTAAAAATCAGAAGAAAAGTTATAACTGTTATAATAGAGATTTTAAAAGTCATAAAAGAATATTATGAATACTTATATTCCAACAAATTGGATGACTTAGAAAAAGTTTATGAATTTCTAAAAACATGAAATCCTCTAAGATTGAATCAGAAGGAAATAGACACTCTACAGAGACCTATCACTAGCAGTAATCAAAAAACTCCCAGCAAACAGAAGTCCAGTACCATACAGCTTCACAGTGGTGACCAAACGAAGAAGAACTAATACTTATCTTTCTCAAACTATTCCAAAAAATTGAAGGGGCAGAAAGACTACAAAATTCATTCTATGAAGTCACCATTATCCTGTACCAAAACCAGACAAAGACACTATAAAAAAAGAAATTTACAGGCCAATATCTCTGATGAATATAGATTTAAAAATTGTCCGAAAAATATTAGCAAACCAAATTCAACGATACATCGAAAGGATCAAGTGGGATTTATATCAGGGAGGCAAATATGGTCTCATATTCACAAATAAGTCAATGTGATATATCACATTGGCAAAAGGAAGAATAAAAATCATTTTAATTAGAAAAAGAAAAAGAAGCTTAATCAGGTGAGCTGAGGTTACTCCTTTTTGCCTCAACTCGATCACTGGAGATGAACTATAACTATCTAGGTTAATACTAGATAGAACAATTCTCATGTCCTTGGGCTAAAGGCAGCCTCAAGCCGTGGAAAACACTGTGGCCCATACATTATGTGCTAAGAAGAATGGACAGACCTGGAAAAAAGGAGGAAGACAGAGCCCAACGAGAAGAAGAGGAGAACCGTCAACCTCACAGCTGACCAGAGCAGAGATTTCACAGATGGCAACTCATTCAAACAGCCACGGGCTCTGCTCTGCAGTAAGTGAGCCAAGCTTCCCCTCTTGCTGCCTTCACCCACTCAAAACTCCATCTATTACTCCTTGATAGCTGAGTCTATATCAGTCATTGAAACCCATTTGTTTAGAATCTCAAATAAAGGAATGAGCATCCTAACGTGCTTAAGCAGTGCAGGCTCAGTGACAAATGTGATGTTCTTCCTTTGTGGTTGTTCTCTGTCCAGTGTCTGCTGAGAAAACATAAAGCTTCTGCTTTGCCCTGATGTGCTAGGAAAGGTCTTAAAAATCCCCTTGGTTTTAGGCAGGAGAGAGCAAATGTCAAGGCTGAGTGCGACTTAACTTTCCCCCACTTTTCAGAAACCCAACACTTCACTCAACAGTTGTCCCCTGCACCTGTGACAGAAATCCCTGGGCCAGGAGAAAACAAGGTTCAAGGTTGCACACTTAGGGCCTTGCTGGAATTTTTACTGTTCATTGTTTCATAGCCACTGACATGGAAATCCCCTGCCTGTTCGTATCCTTCTGTTAAAGTTCAGTATGACAGGAACAGTGCGTAACAATGATACAAATCAGCAGGGCCACCAGGGAATGAATTAATGAGAACTGGGTGCATAGGAAAGAAGAATGCACTTGAAGAGTTCTGCGGTGGCGCAGCAGGTTAAGAATCCCGGGGTTGGTGAGGGTTCCATCCCTAGCCCAGGAACTTCCACATGCTTTGAGGTTGAGGGGGCCGATACATGAATGCACATTTAAAAAAAAAAAAGGGGGGAAATGCACTTGAAGTCTTAGTAACATGTAAACTGAAAGAAATACAAGAAAGTTTCTGGGTCCAAGAAGATACTCAAGGTCAACGTCTAATTGTGTGGGCCAAGAAGGAGGGACACAGAGAAATGACCCCCTGTGTGAATGAAAAGGACTGAATGAGACTCAGGCCAAGCAAGAAAGCACAAGCTCTGGGTACCAAACTGAGAACCATGGGAAGAGCAGATGCATCCAAGCAGCATGGCTAGAGAATGCCTGTTGTCCTTTGACAGTGGTCATGTGTCCTCTCGCCATGGCCCTTCTCTTGCGGGCACACTTGTGCTGATGGATGGCCAAGGCTACCCACGGTGAGCCATCATGCCTGTTTCTGATTTGATGTAGTTGATTTCTTTAGGGCCCTCAGGAAAGTAAACCGTATCATGGGATCATTTTTGCATTATTTCTCTGCTGCTTCAAATAAAAAATATAATAAATGATGCACACATTTAAAATTCACAATTGAAAATAAGAGAAGACATGCAGGAAAAAAGAAAGCAAATACACCAACAAAAAACTAATAGCGAATGAGCATTCACTCTAGCCCTGAATTTTTAAGCAGTCAAAGCAAGAATGGGAAAAATGATGGGTGACACAATTCTCAACACTGATTAAGCACGTGTAGAATACTTTTTCGAGAAAGACCCTGCAGTCTTCTTTTTTTCTTTTCTTTGTTTTTTGGGCTGTGCCCACGGCATGCAAAATCTCCCAAGTCAGGGATCAAGCCCAGGCCACAGCAGCAACCCAGGCTGCTGCAGTGACAAGGCCGATATTTAAACCATTGTGCCACAAGGGAACTCCCAAGGGACACCCATGTATTCTGAATTTTAAATAACAAGGAGGAAAGTGAAGGGCGATTTAGGAGGTTGGTATCGCATGATAGGTTTTTTAAAGATTGAAAGTGGAGATAGGAAGGACATATGTGAAGGGAAAAGGAGGCTAAATGAGAGCTAATTGTGAGGCTGAGTGAGCCGGGGTCCCAAAACCCAACAGAAAGTATCCAAGTGGCATTGACAGGTTAGCTCTAGAAGACCTCAGGCTTCCGGGCTTACTGCCAAATCAGACCCCGGTTCCTGGAGCGAAGCAGAAACCAAGTCTCCCTTGACTTGTTGCTGGGTCGCTAGGAAAACCAGGCCAACCTCCCCAGCTCTACTTGTAAAAGCAACAAGCTGACAGTTGGACACTCAGGCAGTCACAGGTCTGGAAAAAGGCCACAGAAGGGAATCTCTGGGATCTTCCACAAGGTCACCAGCCAGAGAGCAAGCACCAAAGCATTTATAAAACGCCCAAGAAACACACTTTGCAAAACAAATCCAACCCTTTTACTCCGCCCACAGCGTTTGGTGAGGTGTCTCATGGCTCCAGTTCAGCTTCCTGTCCTATCGTCAGAGTTTCCAGGCTCCTGGGACATTTGGCTGAGGCTGGGCGTTCCAGCTCCTGTCGAGGGACCCTCTCCTGCCAGGAAGGGTGGAGTGGCTGAAATGGAATAATCCAACCGGGTCTTTTCCATTCCCACTTCTGTGGTCTCCTCTAGACTCCCCTCATATCATCATAGGAATCAAAACAATCTGGAGACACAAGGTCAGATGAATGTCCCAACATGCCTTTTGTCCCTAGTAGCATCCTTCTTAGAAAAAAAAAAAAAGAGATAGGAAAAAAAAAAGTCTCCCCAAACAAATGCCATTTACTTTGGAATCATCAGGAAAGAGGGGGCAACCGAGAAATTTCTACTCTTCTCCAGACAGTCATGTGGCACCTCGTTTATTCTCAACAACTAGATTCAGCATCAAAAGTAAAGGTACATGAATTTCATGCTTTCTGGCTCTGGACTGATTGTTGGCTTTTTGCTTTACTGTCAAAAATCCATCCTAAACTTTTCTTTTTATCTTTTCCACAAGTACACCAGTGGAAAGGAGAACATTCCTCTGGGCTACATAACAAGCAAATTATTTTTCAATTGCTTCATCCTCTTCCTCTCCACCCTCTTCGAATAAATATTTGGGAGACACAATTCTGTGGCCTGGCAGTTTGCAAAGACTCTCTTTGTCCGCACAAAGGCACAACAAGATGGACGAGGTTAATGGAGGATGTGAGTTATCTTAGATAATCAGTTGAAATATCCACATCTCTAATTCAAGGCTTCCTTTGATTTATCAATGTCATATTTCACATTAAGGCCCCCAACGTCCATTTTCTTCATTTCCTTTCTAATTATTGCTTCCCCACTCAATAATTGGCTGTTATATAGTTTCTGAAGTCTCGCATCTAGTTTGTTCAGCATCTTGGAATGTGATGAGAAAAGAGGGCTCTCTGTTAGAAGAACCATATGGACGTTTTGTTCTTTTCGTTTGCTGGTCCCGTCCATCCTTGTCACTGAGTGCATCCAAGCTAGTGGTTAACAACACAGGAGATGAAAAGTAAAAGCTTTTCTGAGACCGTGGGAGGAAGGGCTGGGGAGAATGGAAGCTCAGGATCCAGTTTTACCCCTTATCAAGGGCAGACGCCATGTGAAATGTTTGAACCTATGAGATTCACGGGTACCTTATCTATAAACTAAGAGATTTCAAACTCCCAGGATTAAAAAGAGGAATCACCTTGCTGTGTTGCTGAGAGAATCAGAGAGTGGATATCACTTCTTGCTCTGCCATTGCTTCTACCCCAGTACAAGCCACTAGCATCTCTCACCTGGATTACTGAAACGGCCTCCCTTCCACTCTTACCCCAACTCAAGTCCATTCTCAGCACAACATCATGCCCATCACGCCCATATTATAGGCATCCTCAGAGAGCAAAACCTAGACTTTTCCCATAGGACATCCCTCCCACCCCAGCTGTCTCTCTCTGACTGCAGTGTCTGCAGCTCTCTTCCTTGCTTCTTCCATTCAGCTACACTGGCCTTCTGGGGTCCTTGCATGCCTCTCCGACATGCTCTCACCTCAGGGCCTTTGCATTGGCTGTTTGCGCTGCCTGGAATATTCTGCACCCTGGTCCCAGCCCTCAGCCCACATGATTTCACAGCTCTGGTGAGCTGTTCCATGTACGTCACCAACCTGTACATCATAGGTATGTCCCGATATCACCCTGCTTGGCTACCGTGGAACTTTCTCTGAAACCACAGAAAGTGACAGAGCCTGAGTTCAGGCACAACCTGGTCGCACAAGGAAGTTAATGTGCCAGTGGCATCCTTAACCAGTGGGATTTGCTGAATAAATGCCCAACCCTCATCTTTCAGTTGGGATCCTCCGTGGGTCCTCGGAGAGACCCTGAAGGATTGAGCCCAGTTGTGCACAGCAGTAAACAGCCAGTTGGTGTCCCCTCAGTTGACTTGCTCACTTCTCCATCTCAGCCTCCTCCACTCTTTGCATGTGGTTCTGGGATCATCTTTCTACCTAACCTCCAAACCCAGAGTTGTGTTCCTTGGTGACATTTCAAGATGGAAAGGAAATCTCTCTCTTTTTTTTTTTTTCAGTTTGATGTCTTGGGGGACTGGAAAAGGATGCTTCTGAATTTCTTACAGTCAAGGACTCACCTACTCCTTTCCCAGCTGTAGTTAGTTCTAAGAGTGAACCAACGAGATCTCCTACCAAGAGCAAACTTGGAGATGAAACCCAAAGTATGTGTTCCAAGAGGTAAGAGATAGATCTTTCTGGAAGTATTCATGAAATTCCTTCCTGCCCTTGGTAATTTTTGAGTCAGACAACACTATTTTCAGATCAGAAAGTGCTTGTCTCCCTCTGCTCACCGTGGTATGCACCACCTTTGGGGCCCTGGCACAGGCGATCTGGAAAAAACTGGAGGACGTCAGTCTCATCATTGCTTGGGGTACTTTTTCTCTCTCAGAAAGTCTCCCTCGGGCTCTAACAGAATACCATGAAGCGACGTATTAGTCCACTCAGGCTGCCTTGACTAAACACCATAGGCTGGGCGGCTTAAAAAATGGACGTGTATTTTCTCTCAGTTCTGGAGGATGGAAGTCTGAGATGAAGGTGTCAGCAGGGCCATGATCCCTTTGTAGTCTCTAGGGAAGGGTCTTCCCTTGCCTCTTCTAGCACCTGGTCCTTGCAGGCAATTCTTGGCTACCCTTGGCTTGAAGACATATCATTCCAGCTTCTGCTGCCCTCCACCTGAGTTGCTTCTCCTCATCTTATAAGGACACAAGTCATTGTGTTTGGACCCACCCTAATCCTATATGACCTCATCTTAACCTGATTACATCTGCAACAACTCTATTTTCCAGTAAGGTCACATTCAGAGACACCAGGAGTTAGGATTTGAACATATCTCGGGGGGGGGCCACACACACAACTCAGCCCACAACAGGTAACGCACCATGAGATTATTACTGATATTCTATAGATGAGGACCCTTCTGAGGCTCAGAACAAGTAAGTCAGTATTTCTCCAAGTTTGGTTCAACCAACACCTAATCGGGTCCACTTGGGGTTTTATTATAGCACAAACTCCTGGGTCTGACCGCGATACTGCAGAACTGGAATCTAGAATCTTGTTCATCTAACAAGGACCATAGGTGATCACAGGCACACTTGATTTGAGGAAACCCCTAGATTCAGAAAAGACACCAGAGATTGTGTAAATAAGTGAATACAAACCCCAAGCACTCAGACTTCAGAACTCGGTTTCCACAGTGGATTGCTTTGTATTTTAACTGTCTAATCCAAGAATTTCCTTGTTCCTTGGCCCCATATCCTTGTGGATGCTGGTCCTCCTTTCTTGGCATACTTGCCAGGACCCCTGGGCAACACTGTAGAGTTTGGCCCACATGGAAACCCCATTCTTTCACCAAACCCTTATTCCACTTCCCTTATCCTGCCTCCTTCTCTCCACATCACCTAGTGTTACTCAGCTTTCTCATCTGCCTTGGTGGGAGGGAAATAGTCTCCGCTCTGCTTGCTTACAGAATCTCCAGGTCATTATATGTTATATCATTTTCTTCCTAAGGATTATACCACTGCCCTTAGAAGCATTGGGTAGTTTCACTTCAGAACTCTCTTCCCAAGACAAGATCCTGATTTTGATGCTAAATCCTTTGCTCAAGGGGCAAATACTACCACTACTTTGCAAATAATAAGACTGGTGATAGTAATAAACATTTACGGTCTTCCTGTGTGCCAGGCATGATGCCATTTCATATGGTTTCTCATTAGATCCTCCTTTAGAGGGATACCATTATCATACCTCCTTCAAAGACGAGCAAACTAAGTCTTAAAACCAAGGTCAGAATCAGGATTTCAGACCAGAAATTTTGACTCCACCTCTCTACATTAGTAGGCCTCTCTACATTGCCTGGACAGTCCAGTCCCTACTGCTCATTCTGGGTTCCAGGAAGTCCTCTCCTTTCCACTTGACACGGTCTGCAATCACCATTCACTCTTCTCTACCCAGCCTTCCTCCCCACTATATCCTTTCACTTTCAAATACTGCCCCTTCCCACCTCTTGATCTTCCAAATACACCCCATTTGGGCCCTTAACGGGTACCATTACATGTTGTCATCATGTGTCCACCAACTCATCCTACCAGGAGGATAGTTAGCACAGGGTAACCACACTTTGAATGAATGAGGGCAGCCCATTCTGGTAGCCCTTCTGCACACAATGGAAATCTTGCCTGAAGAGTCAAGAGCCTTCCTTTCTTTCCATCTTTGACTCTGTGACTCCTTAGAATTACACCTGAACATGTCCATTCATCTCCCTGGCCTGTACAAAGAAGGACTGGGCTCCGTAATTTCTGAAACTTCATCCAGGTCTAGCATTCTCTAAATCTAAGTCCTACTTCACCCATGAAGATGCTCCTATAACTTTTGCCAATATGGACCACTTCTCTTCTTAATCAAGTCCCTATTTCAGTACCAAAGATCAGAACACAAATCTGACAGAACTATTTTGTACTACTTCTGGATATATGGGAAGCCATGAAATTGTAGCTCAAATGCCACTGTGTTACAAAACTGCTGCTCCACTTGGGGTATTTTGGTAGCAAAAGAGGGACAGAATATTTGAAAACAAGGTGGTCCCTGAAAAGGTAGAATGTGCTTAATCCCCACAGTAGGACTAAACAATAAAGAGCAAATTTGAAATTCGAAGCACCTAATTTTTTGCTCTTTATCAAGTACCTTCTTTTGTATTTTTCATGTATTTTTCTATACCCTATATTTGCCATGTGTACAATAAAACTTAACTCCTTCCCAGAGAAATTCCTTGAAACAAGAAACTCTCTGTATGCTTTTCAAATCTCCATAGGTCTTTCCCGAAGTAGCCTCATAATAGAAGCCCAATGTGCACAAGCAACAAAGCTAGAAATATAATACAAAGCACTATATAGGTTAAGCATTAAATGCTAACTGCAGGCCGTTAGTAAGCTAGACTTCAAACAAGGGATAATTGCAGTCTGGTTGGAAAGGAGTTAACAAAAAGGGAGCACAATCTATCCCCATAGGTTTTCCATAGTCATCATTCATTCATTGCCAATGCAAGCTTGCTGTGACTTTTCATAGCCCATGAGTTCGAGCCAAAATTTGTGTAATTAAATTAATCTTTTTCTTTCTTGAGAGCTACAATAGACTTGTACCCAAACTAAAGGAATTAGTGAGTACAGGAGAATTACCTGTTTCTGACCATAGCTGCACAAAGCCATGGAAAGCTCCCATGCTGAGGGACAGTAGAAACCACCTGGATCTAGAATTTGAGATTTAAAAGGACCCTTAAAAATGACCAAATTCACCTTCTTCATTTTGTTGATGGAGGAAGTGAGGGCAAGGATTATAAGGCAAATTGCCCAAGGTCCCAGAGAAATAAGAAGTGGAGGCAGAGTAAAAATAAATAAATAAATTAATTAAATAAATAAATAAATAAATAACCCTCTGACTATCAGGCTGGGGTGTTTTTCAGAAGGTACATGGAGACTTCTCTTTCAATAATACCAAGAGGATGTGTATTTGACTGGAGTCATTTTTCCCTTGACCCCGCCCCTCCACCTCCCACTGGGGTTTAGGATCTAGGTGGGGGCCCCTCAAGAAAGGTCAGCTTTTTTTTCCAGACTTGGATGGTCAGGAGTTTCTGGTTCAAACTGTGCAGTTCCTCACGTGTGGTTTGTGGGAGAAGCTGCTGCAGGCTGGGCTCTGTCAGCTCCTGTTCTTCTGAGCTGTTTGACACACAGGTCTCAGAACGTCCCCTGGACACGTGCTCCAACAGAGGTTCAAATTCTGACAATCAGGCTTTTATTTACAAAATCTCTTACTCTTATTTTCAGAAGAAAAGAAATTTCCTCCCTGTGTCTATCCCCCAAAGCTTCTGTACAGCAGATGCTCCGACCTGCTCAAGTCCAAGAGTTCCCTATAGTCCCAGCACTCCACGGAATCACAGACCATCCCGGTCTCTATGCGGATGATCTTCCGTCATCACAGCAGCAGCTGCACTCCCTCTCTGTCACTTGACCGGTGTCTTTTCTTCAATCATCAAGAGCACCTGGGAGTTCCCGTCGTGGCTCAGTGGTTAACGAATCTGACTAGGAACCATGAGGTTGCGGGTTCGATCCCTGGCCTCACTCAGTGGGTTAAGGATCCGGCGTTGCCGTGAGCTGTGGTGTAGGTTGCAGACGCGGCTCGGATCCCGCGTTGCCGTGGCTGTGGCGAAGGCTGGCGGCTACAGCTCCGATTAGACCCCTAGCATGGGAATCTCCACATGCTGCAGGTGCGGCCCTAGATAAGGTAAAAAAAAAAAAAAAGACAAAAAAAAGCACCCGGAGGATCACTTACTTCAGAAATTTCCTTTAGATCATGGGCTGGTGCACTACCATCTATGGACCAAATCCAGCCCTGTTGCCAGCTTTTGCAAATAAAGTTTCATTGGAAAGTAGCTATACTCATTTGTTCATATTCTGTCTATGACTTCTAGCTATGTGCTGCAGTGGCAGAACAAAATAGTTGGGATACAGGATGTGTGACCTGCCAAGCCTAAAATCTCCACTATCTGGACCTTTTACAGAAGAGATTTACAGACCCATGAGCTATGTCACCATAGCCATGGAGAAGATACCTATTACTAGCAGAATTTTCTATCATCATTATTAAATATGTTGATATGGCCTCAACTTACTAGTTGTTGCTCTGTTCATTATTCTTACCAGCAGTATGGAGATGCACGGATGATAAAGGATACCTAGTTTATGGCAAGTGAAGAAATCAAGTCAAGACTCTAATAGGAAATGAGAAACAGAAAGGTAACTGGCATTCCTGATTAGCACGTTGGTAGGAAGCTCTCCTTCCTGGTCAGGGCTGGATCAAGAAGTGACCTATCACAGGGAGGAATAACCACAGGCTATTTACAATTTATCTAGAAACCAGGAGAGTGGTCATTGCTTAAAAAAAAAACAAACAAAAACAAAACAGCACTGCCAACTCCCCAAGGCTAGATTAAAATTAGTAAAATAATTACTTGCAACCAGATTCTGTCAATATCCAAACAGATTACAAAGTGATCACCCACAGGCAACCTGATGTTCACAGGACTAGACAGCATACAGAATAAAAGCAAAACGTTTTCTTTTGACTTATGGCTTAAGATAGATATTTATTTATTACACTCTTATGCACATAAGTCCAAAAGAAGGACTGATTTGGTGGTACCGTGGCCTTCGGGATTGGAGACCCTTATATTCCCAAGCTAACATGAGACTTCCAGCCTCAATGTTACCTCATAGCGCAAGATCAATGCTGTCACTCCAGCCATTGTGTCCCACTTGCAGGTTAATAGAAGGAAGAAAGCTGATGTTGCAAAAAAAAAAAAAAAGAGGGAGGTGGTATTCCTCAGCAGAGTCACGCCCTTAAAGAAGCCTTCTGGGAAGTACTACCCTAGAAATTAGCTTACATCTCATTGGCCAGAACTTAGTCACAAGGGAAACTGGGTGTTGTAGTCTTTTAGCTAGGTACTTGGATTTGGAGAGTAAAACTGGAATTCTCGCACCAAGGCAAAGGGAAAGGATTAGTAGTCTCTGCCTCCCATTGGCACATGGGAACCCTGATGAGAGAAACTGCTACTCTAGATTTACTTTCAAGAAGAATGCACTCTGACTATTGTACTTTTGTCCATAGAGCACAAAATAGCTAAAAATAATAGCATTTACAAATGAAGTGCCTGTAATTTCACCATAGGTGTTTCCCTAGGGGGCTGACACCTGTGGGAATGTGATGGATGCTTGTGTCCACAGCTGAGAGAGGGGACTGCTGCCTGCCTGGTTTTTTTGTTCCAGAGAAAGGAAAGTCTGAAAAACCAGAAGGACAAATCTCTGGGTCTGGACTTCTCCCACCCACCATGCTTTCAGCCTAACTTGAGCTCACTTCCCTCCAGTGACTCGGGTGACAGAAGGAAGGGTCTCTGGTGGCTACCCTACCCATGGGGCTACTTCTCTGCTGCTGCGTAGCGAGGGAAAAGCACCGTCAGTTCCTACCAGGCCCATCTGAGGACCATGGGATGACACTGCGGAGGAATATGGTCACAGCTAAAATAGGTTCCTCCGCCAGGACAAGGGAGCAGAGTTCCCAGGTGAGGAGGCCGGAGTGGAGCGCCCTCTGTTAAGAAAGGAAAAGCACAGCACATCGTCCAATATCTGCGTGTCACTCCCAGTGTCATTTCTGCTTTCTTGCCCCAGGCAACCTTTATCAACAAAACAAAAAGCAAAAACCTACCAAACAAACAAACAAAAAGTGCAGCACACCTTTGTCTTGCCCACCCCACCCCCCCGTGACAAGATGGGCTAGGGGGAAGCGAGCCCAGAAGGAAGCAAGGCCCGACTGCTTCAGGAAGCTGCAAACTTCCATGGAGACCAGCTCAGAAGCGGCTGGTGGCTTGTCCCGCCCTCCAGTGGGCATGGCCAGATCACGGGGCAGAGCCAAGACGAAGGCAGGCTCGCCGTGGACCTGCCTCCCTACCCTTCACCCAGCTCCAGCTTCTTCCGCTCCCGTCCTTCTTGCTTGAGTAAGTTTCCGTAATTTCTGGAATGCTCCTGTAAGTTCTGGAAAGGAGGGAAAAGGCCCTTCCTGACCTGCAGCCATGCTGCAGGATAGGGTTCGAAAACCTTGAGCTGGTTTCCACGCCTGGCCAAAGCCACCTCTGTGAATTGCCCTGCCGCCCTCAGCCACTGTGATTATACCCCGTCTCTCCCTGCACTTGCCGGCTAGGTCTGCTGCCCACTTACTAAGAATTGAGAGGTAATGGGAGAAAGCGATCCGAAGCCATCCCCAGCAGCAACTCCACGAAGGTCACTTTTCAGGGAAGCTGAGATCTGCCCCAAGGGCTTCTGGGCTCTGTGAGAACTGCCCCTTTTCCAGGTGGCCATGCACTGTGTGTTGAGCACATTTTCCCCCAGGGAGAGACTGTGTCACAGATGGTGATGGAAAATGCTGGATCAATGACCTATGGGTGGGTCCCCAGCCCCAAATCATCTTGCCGTATTTGAAGGCATTTTTCTGATGCGTGTCATCTTCTGCCAGAAGGCCTGTGCCCCGCAGCCTTCCTCCCGCCCTGCGGAATCCACAGCACGGACCTCTCAGGACTCATCTGTGCGGGCCTCCGGAGAGTCACAGGCCCGGCCGTGAGCGCAGATGCGCTGAGCCGTGTTCTCTAAGCTCTGCACTGCGCTCTCCAGGGCCCCGTAGGTCGGGACTGAAGGAGCACAAAGACCAGATCCGGACCTCGGGCCCTCTTAGCTGCAGGTTCCAAGCCATTAGCAAGGAAGGAGTGTGGGCCCTCCCTGGCCGGCTGTGCCCTTTGGTCTTAATGGGTGAGCCCTCACTTAGAAGACAGGCTGAACCCCGAACAAGTCTCAACTCCTCTCGGATGATGCTGGCCATGGGTGGTTAAAACAGAGGCAGTCTCCACCTGAAGTTTGATTCCTCCTAGGTATGAACGGAGGGCACTCATCCTACCAGTAAGTAAATGGCCTGCGTTTGGATTATAATTGAACTGTTTTGCTGCAAGCGTTGCACTTGGAAAATTATAGCCCTCTTGCAATAAGGAGCCAGGAAGGGTTCATTCACCTCCGAAGGGAGCATGGTTCACCCTTTCCTCCCCGGAAGGATCAGACCAAGAGGTAATTATAAATGACTGATAATCTGAGTTACATTTTTATTGGGCTGTAATTAAACGGTGTAGTATTCACCCTCATTATTCTAGCAATTCCATACCGGCTGTATCCTCAGAGAGAGAATTTGGAAGCCATAGACCAGAATTTTTTTCCCCGTGAAGTTTGGCATCTTCTAAAAGATAAAGGGTTCTATTCTTGAGAGGCAAAACATTTGATCTACAATAGCAGGACCTGCTCCCAGAACCAAATATAGGTTCCCATCATTGCTCTCTGATCCAAGAGGTGCTAGAAGGCAATGGAAGGGGCCAAGGGAGAGTTGACACTGCCCACTGAGCTCTCCTCAGTAGCCTGGAAGTAAACTTTTTTGCAAGGCTCAATAGCAGATCTGCCTTTTGGTGTCTACTTGAGGACAGCTCTTGAGCCCTGCAAAGAAGTTCTAAGTTCCAGGCCAAAGTTACTTGTATCCATATGTTCATAACAGCGTAACAGCACTATTCCTAATAGCCAAGACATGGAAACAACCTAATTGTCCACTGACAGATGACTGGATTAAGATGTGGTGAACATTTATGTTCACATTTAAGAGTGTCTAAACAATGTGGTTCTGTGGGAAAATGTTCTAGTACAACGAACAGGTATGCTCCCTGCCCTTGTCGTGTTCATGGCTCCAGGGAAAGGGGATTAGAAATGCGTCGCAATATGTCAGTGGTGTTTTCCAACTATGGGGATGGCGGGAGTGAAGGGAAGTGGCGTGAGAGTGGAGAATAAAGGGGGGATGAAGAACTGGCTTAGAGAAGGGTCTCAAGGAGCTGACCATTTATCTAGACCCAAAGGCTGTGGGGGAAGGAAGAGCGTGGGTGAAGAGAGGAGAACGGGAGGAGAAAGAGCCGTGCCAGCTCCTGAGCGTCCGCACCAGTCGGGTTAGGGAGTGGAGGTTAGAGGGGTACGGTTCCAAGCTGGTCAATCACTTGCCAGAAATGTCAGCGTGGGAAAGTGCACCAAGGGGAGAGAGCTGACCAGTATGGACCTTCCCAATGTAGGGGTGTTGCCATTTAAGAGGGACTTGCCACGTTCTGGTCCAGGTGGCGAGAGAGCCAGGAAGTCCACCCTGTGCATTTGCCTAGAGGAAAAAGCAGAGCATACGGAGAGGCCTGTGCTGCTCTTGGGCCCCAGCCAGGGTTCAGGAGCTCAGCATCTCAGCATCTCACCTAGTTCAGCAGCCCCCTACCTGCCTCCTGGCCATTCCTCCTCCTCCCTGAGTCATTCTCCACACCGTAATGGAAATGGTTTTCTAAAATCAGATCTGACTAGATCCCTTTAACAAATAACTCCCTGTTATCTATGAAATGAAGCTGCTGAGCACATTCTTGTTATCTGTACCTTGGCTTCATCGCTTGCTGCTTCGTGCTCTAATCATCTAAACCACCCATGATTTCCCAAACTCCGTTCCACTCACCCCTGTTTCCTTCAGCGCTTTTTGCAGAACCCCCTGCCTCTGGGCTGAGCTTTGCTCCCTTTAAGACACAAACAGGAGTTCCAGATGTGGCACAGGGAATCGAGAATCCAACTTCAGTAGTTTAGGTTGCTGCCAGGGTGTGGGTTCGATCCTCAGCCCTGTGCAGTGAGTTAAAGGATCACAGCTGCAGCCCAGAATCAGTCCCTAGCTGGGGAACTTCCATATGCTGCAGGTGCAGCCATAACAAAATAATAACAAAATAAAAGATAAAAGACAGTGACAGCCTATACCCAGCTGGCCCTTAGACTCTTCCTCAGCTCCTTCCCTTCCTCAGTTGTGAGATGATACGAAGGAGCCCCCACTACTTTCTTGGCCACCTTCCTCATTGATATGGATTCCCATTCCTCATGGCTCCATGAACCACAGTTGCAAGACCATCGATGTATTTCCGCCCAGGCCCACCCAGATTGGACCAAGATCTGGGGAATGGTGGCAAATATCAGTGCGCCCCATGCATTCTCAGGGCTCTTGCCCTTCTTGCTGCCTGGAACAACGTTCCTCATTTCACCTGACCATCTTGTTTTGACCGTTTTGCAACCTATCTAAAAGTTTACTGCCTTCAGGGGTTCATTCAGAAACAACCAGTTATATCTAATTATTGCTCCTCTATGCTCAATATCTTTTTTAATCTCTTTTTTTTTTATTACTCGGTGAATTTTATTACATTTATAGTTGTACAATGATCATCAAAACCAAATGTTATAGTATTTCCATCCCACACCCTCAGTGCATCCTCCCCAACCTGTCTCCTTTGGAAATCATAAGTTTTTCAAAGTCTGTGAGACAGTATCTGTTCTGCAAAGCGGTTCATTGTGTCCTTTTTTTAGATTCCACACGCAAGTGATAGCATTTGATGTTGGTGTCTCATTGTCTGACTGACTTCACTTAGCGTGATAATTTCTAGGTCCATCCAAGGTGCTGCAAATGCCATTATTTCTTTCCTTTTAATGGCTGAGTAATACTCCATTGTGTATATGTACCACATCTTATTTATCCACTCCTCTGTCAATGGACATTTAGGTTGCTTCCCATGTCTTGGCTATTGTGCTGCAATGAACATTGGAGTACATGTGTCTTTCCAAGTCATGGTTTTCTATGGATAGAAGCCCAGGAGTGGGATTGCTGGATCAAATGTTATTTCTATTTTTAGTTTTCTGAGGAATCTCCATACTGTTTTCCACAGTGGTTGCACCAATTTACATTCCCACCGACAGTGTAATAGGGTTCCCTTTTCTCCACACCCTCTCTAGCACTTACTGTTTGTAGACTTTTTGATGATGGCTGTTCTGGCCAGTGTAAGGTGGTGCCTCATAGTAGTTTTGATTTGTATTTCTCTAATAATTAATGATGTTGAACATCTTTTCATGTGTTTTTTGGCCATCTCTATGTCATCTTTGGAGAATTGTCTGTGTAGATTTTCTGCCTATTTTTTTATGGGATTGTTCATTTTTTTCATATTGTCTGCTCAATATCTTGTAGGCAACACATACATTCAGATTATATGTGTGTGTGTGTGTGTGTGTGTGTGTGTGTGTGTGTCCATTGTAACTTATTCTCTTGCAAGTTCGCACTGTCTCTCTTCAACCTATATATCCATTCCATCACTCTCTGCCAACATTTCAGTAGAAACTCACTAAATGCTCGTGAGCCCTTTGAACTGTACAGGAAAAATAGCAAAACAGACAGCCAGTTGTAGAAGACAGCCTTTTGACTCTCTGGTTCCAGCCAGTGGTATGTCCTGAAGACCTTCAATTTGTTGCTTTAGCCCATCTGATCCCTGATGTACATGGGGGCCCAACACTACTTAGACTGGGGGCCTGGGCTTAAATTTTAGGCCCAAACTCATTCTCATTTCCTTATCTGAACCTCTCTGAGGGCACTAGTTCCTTTCTACCTGCATGTATTATTATTTTCATAATCTTATAGCTCCTTAAAACTGAAATATGAACTCAATGATAGTTGTTCCTAACACATAGGGGTACTCAGTATATTACTGGTAAAAAAAAGTAAATTATGTCTTTCTTGCTGCATTCACACAACCCATTCTGTATTCCTAATGAGTCATGGGTGGGGTTCACACACTATGAAAATCCTGTCTGTGGTCACCGAACACATACTGAATATTAGTATAGTCCTTTGTTGCCACTGAGGACGCCAATACAGATCCTAAATCTAACAGTCACGTCACAAACAAATGGGAATGTGATGATTCCTCGGGGAATTTCTTTTTTTTTTAAATTGAAGTATAGTTGATTTACAATGTTATGTCAGTTTTCGGTAGACAGCAAAGTGATTCCATTATGCACATGTGTATTCTTTTGCATGTTCTTTTCCATTATGTTTTATTACAAGACATCAAGTGTAGTTGATTGTGCTATACAGTGGGACATCGTTGTTTATCTGTTTTATGTATAGCAGTTTTACCTGCTAGTCTCAGTCTCTTAATTTATCCTTCCCCCACTCCCTTTCCGCTTTGGTAACCGTACTTTTGTTTTCTGTGTCTGCAAGTCTGTTTCCGTTTTTTAAATAAGCTTATTTCTATTATATTTTAGATTCTACATGTGATATCATATAGTATTTTTCTCTGTCTGACTTACCTCGCTTAGTATGATAATCTCTACCTCCATCCATGTAATTCCACCCATGTTGGCATTATTTCATTCATTTTTATGGCTGATCAGTTGTATGCATACACCTCATCTTTATCCATTCATTGGACATTTAGGTTGCTTTCATGTCTTTGCTATTGTAAGTAGTGCTGCTATGAACATTGGGGTACCTGTATCTTTTCAAATTAGTTTTCTATTGATATATGTCCAGGAATGGGATTACTAGATCATATGGCAATTCCATTTTTAGTTTTTTAGGAACCTCCGTGAGGGTACCCTTTTCTCCACACTCTCTCCAGCATTTATTATTTGTAGACTTTTTAATAATGGCCATTCTGACCGGTAGAAAATTTCTCAAAAGTATCAAAACTAGATCATGTTAACATTGACACATGGCTACGTTTCTAATATTTGCATATAGACATAAACTTTAGAACACTGATAGTTATTTTTAAAATAATAAGACAGATTCAATTAAAATGATTCCGTTCAAGTAAGCAATGACAAATACTCACTGTCGCACATACCTAAAACAAGAACTGATATTCAGATCACATAAGGATCTATTCGGCCTGAAAGGATTATGCTGAGTAAGACAGAAATAAGTGCAGAATATACTATATATGGCCTACTGACTGTGGAATTCACTTCAGTCCACAGTAATATTAATGATGACTGACATTTTGACTTGTGTAGGACCTTTTGTCTAAGGTGATTACACTGTAGGTGCAAATGACCATATAATCGCTCTAATGCGAGCTTAGGTTTAATCACAATACCAAAGCTTGATCTTGAACAGTTCACCACACCATTATCCAAGAGAGAGCTTATGAAATGGTAAATTGGACTCGGGGAACCCACTTTACCCTTGATCGTCGGCAGTAAAAGTTGGATTTCTAGTTGATGAGACATGAGGAAGCCTAGAAATCCTACCTACACAGATTCTTTATGCTTCATTTATGGGCTCAGAATATCATGCGTGTCAAGGAAAATGGTGTTCAATTCTGATTAGAAAAAAAAAAGTGCCATTAATTGAGTAAGAAAAGAAAACAGTTGCTATGTTGGGATAATGGAATAAATAGGGTTTTTTAAACTTGGGTATTTCCCTTTTTTTTTTTAAGGGCCGCACCCCCAACATGTGGAAGTTCCTGGGCTAGGGATCAGATCGGAGCTGTAGCTGCCAGACTACACAGCAGCCACAGCAATGCAGGATCTGAGCCACGTCTGCCACCTACACCACAGCTCACGGCAACACCAGATCCTTAACCTACTGAGCAGGCCAGGGATCGAACTCATGTCCTCATGGATACTAGTTGGGTTCATTACCATCAAGCCACAACCGGAACTCCCTAAACTCATGTATTTTCTAAGCATAACTTAACATGATTTACCATAATAACTTAACGTAATTCTTAACATGAGAATTTTTATGGTTCACAATAGGTATCCACTTCTATTTTATTTTTATTTTAAAATTTAAGTGTATCTCTTTCTTTTTTCATTATGCATCTTGTTTGTATTTGAACATAATCCATTTGCATTTATTGTACTAGTGAGTAATGCAGTATTGCTTCTATAATCTTGTTTTATGCTTTATATGTTTTATAAACATATAAACCTATAAACCTTTTTGTTTTTCAGTCTTTTACTATGTGGGAAATGTTTTCTAATCTTTTTGTAATCTGGTAACTTTTAAGATTCTGGTTTTAGTTATACTGGTAATTAATTGAAGTGTACATTTTTAAATCCTCACCCAGTGTATATTTTTCAGGAAAGATACAGAATTATTGACCCTTTGCCCTTAATAAATAAAATGGCAAAATGAGCATTACTTTAGTGTTCCTCCTTTTTCTTTTTCCTGGCCTCTCTGAAGAGAAGCATGATTCTGATGACACTTTCTATTCACACTATTACGCATATTATTTATATTTTTCCATTTTTTTACATTTCCATCCCATTTTCTAATCACAAATACTTTTTTATGGTCACACCTGAGGCATGTGGAATTTCCTGGCCCAGGGATTGAATCGGAGCTGCAGCTGTGAGCTACACCACAACTACAGCAACACCAGATCCTTTAACCAAATGTTCTAGGCTGGGGATCAAATCCCTGCCCCCACAGCGACCCAAGCTGCTGTAGTTGGATTCTTAACCCATGGTGCCACAGTTGGAACTCCTACAACAGTTATTTAGATTTGACTCCATATTAATCTACTTTCCGTATTACCACTACTTGCTGACTTCTAGCTGTTTAATTTTGACTCATTTATTGATCAGTTGCCCCATGTCGTAAGTATTTTTTTTGTTTGAGTATACAGGTGGCTTATTTGCTGAGCTTTTCTTATAGTAATCTTTATTTAGAATTCTCTCTTCCTTCTGCACCTTGGCATTTATGATACATTTCTTTTATTGTATCCCAGTGAGACCTTTTTTTTTTCCCTGTCTGCTCATTCTTGAATGATCTGAGGGTTCTCCATGCCTGAAGTTTGCCAATACTGACAAATGCAGGGAGCCACTTGGTCCTATCAATGGCCACATAAACTCCATCAGCATCTTCTTCCTAGACCCCAAACTAGAAGGCAATTTCACTTTACTTTTAGTCTTTAAAAGGAAATTATATAGCATGGTCCTCTAGGATTGGTGAGGGGTCTGTTTTCCCATCCTGGGCATCTTATAATGGAAAACTACAACTTGTTCATAGATAATTGAAATTCCTACCATATTCTCTTCTCACTATGCTCGTGTTTCCTCCGTTTATCATCGTCCATGTCCCATGACTATTTCTGACCTTACCCTCTTGCATTACCAAACAGTACTACTCTCCAGCTCCCCAAAAGGATATCAAAAGAGACGAGCCAATGAAAGAGTTTGGTTGGATGAAATGAACTTAGCTACAATGGAAAGCAGTTGCTTCACCCTTTAACTGGTGAAGTCTCCAGAATGCTAGGATACGTAACTCAGTAAGACAGGGTGGAAATTTCTCAGTGTCTTTCTGCTTGATCTGGCTTGTCTACCTCAGGCACCAGTGGAGCTTTAGCTGGCAGAAATTCCTCCTGGCATCTAGCAAATCATTAGTCTGTATTCCTAATTTCCAGTACTCTGGAGGCTTTTATCTCTCACTCAATTTCCATGACTATCCCAATTAGAATTGGGGAAGGTAAAAACGTGTGGCCAACTAGCTGCCATCTTATCTGGGAAGTTCATCTTCGTAAGGATTGTAATAGGAACGAGGAGAAGGAATGTTAATTTGATACCGTCCTAAAAGAAAACTTGCTCCTTTGACTTTCTTTGCAGTAGAAACAACTGATGTAAAAGTGAAATAAAAATAATAAAGAAAAATGAGACACTGATTGTACAATACTGCTTCTTTCCACTGACCATCAGAGTAGGCAAGGTTCAGTGCCTGGAGAAAGCAGTCATCTCACACTCGTTTCTCAACAGAAGAGAATTAACCAATGTCATAACTAGTCTGACAGACCAAGGCTACCAAGAACAAAGCAGAGGGGCTGCTGGAGGAGGATCCTTGTCTAAGAAAAAGATGCCAAAAGATAATGTGAGGGAGGAGGGCAGAGTTTAGGACACAGGCTCTGGCCTCTCACTGCTTGTCTTCAAATGCTGGCTCTCCTGGCTGTTTAGCTGTAGGTCCTTAGGCAAGGTTGAATGTCTACACTTCTGGTTCCTTACTGCAAAGTCAGTCCCTATCTCCAGGGGAGCTGTAAGAAAAAATGGCACTGTACATGCAAAATGCTTACCATAGTACCTGGCCCAAATGTCCACTCTTGTTACGCTGGCCCTCGTTCTTTTGTGTGTGTGTTTGTTTCTTTTTGGCGGCTCCCACAGTATATGGAAGTTCCTGGGCCAGGGATCAAACCTGTGCCACAGCAGCGGTCCAAGGCACTGCAATGACAGCACCAAATCCTTAACCTGCTGTGCCACAAGAGAACTCTGGCCTTCATTTCTTAAAGAGAGAACAATTAGATACAGACAAGGCAGAGCCAGTTCCTGGACATACTGTTGACTCACATGTGCAGATTAGAGACAGGGCTGGTTCCAGAACATGCTAGTGGCTCTGGGGAGATGGAGGCGTTGGCAGGGGAAGTGGGGAGCACCGTGACCTGGACTCAGGGTGGGAGAGATTGCTGAGGTGCAGGGAGAACAAGAAGTCACCGGTCTCCATACTCCCTGAAGATAGGAATGAAGTCTTATTTTCCTTGAAATCACTGCTTTTCTGTATCTAGCCTGGAGAACCGGTACATCCTAGGCATTTAATAAATATGTTAAAGGAATGAATCGTTCACTGAATGCAGTAGGATCAAGACAAGACTGGACTAGTCAGAGCAGACCAGAGGCAGCACAGAAGCACACGCAAAGCCTGGGGAGATATTATTGTCCAAAATAATAGCTTAGGTTATTAATTCACCAACTTAAATGGTCCCAGTAAGGGACTTAATATATTTAGGGTCACTTTATTTTCAATTCTTCCCTTTTTTGAAATGAGGAAACAGGATTAGGGAAAGTTCATGGCTTGTTCAGTCTCTCTCTGTTAGATTGTGTCCAAGCCAGAGTCTGGCTCTTCCCGTGATCACCCCACTGTTCAGAATCTTGGGCACAGGCAAAGCATCCTGCACCTGCAAAAGTGCACATGCCCATGCACCAAGGCCACTGGCTTTGGAAGCCAGTGCTCACCTTGGAATATGTGCTTGAGAGAAAGAGAGAGAGAGGGAGAGAGAGAGAGGGAGGGAGGGAGAGAGGAAGAAAACTGAAGGTTCCAACCTGAACTCAAGATTCATCCTGGAGGCGCAAGAAAAACAATGGTGTCTTGAGATACTGGTGAATCAATATGAGATCTCTGGCTGGGCCAAGCCTCACACTATTTTGATCGTAATTCATCCCTTGCTAAGAAGTGAAATCATAAAATACTCAAATATTCTGTTTCCCTTTGTATTAGCCTGTGACAGCATCCAAAGGGGCAATTGCCGTGACTGTCACCAGGAAAGACATGAATTTGAATATTGCTGGGTCACTGCAAGGAGGGGATGACAGACAGCCTTCATGGGACTGTTATTAATATATGATTTTAATTTGTTGCAAACAGAAGGTCATATATTTAAAAAGAAAAACAACATGTGAATGTTGCAGTGGAACACCCATGATGCATCCTAAATTAATAACCTCCCTTTTCCACTTCCCAAATGACCACGATTACGAGTCTGACCTTTATGGCCTATGACTCAAGAAAGAAAGGCCAAGAGCTCAGCTCCTAGTTGTTTCCAGGAAGTGATATGTATTTGCATTTTTTAATTTTTATTTTTTAATTTAATTTTATTGGAATATAGTTGACTTACTCTGTTGTATCATTTTCAGATGAACAGCAAAGTGAATCAGTCATACATACGTATCCATTCTTTTTCCTCATATAGGTTGTTACAGACTACTGAGTAGGTTTTCCTGTGCTATACAGTAGGATCTCATTAATTATCTGTTTGATACAGTAGTGGGTATATGTTATTCCCTCGCTCCCCATTCTTCCCTCAACCAGTGGTTTCCCCTAGGGTGACCATAAGTCTGCTTTTGAAATCTGTGAGTGTGTTTCTGTTTTATTTGCATTTTGAAAGGACTTTTATAACATCGGGGACACCCTACAGCCTCTCTAAAGGCGATGAGAAAAGCGCCCTCCTGCGGGCTTCTCGGAACCCTTCCCGTACCGTCCTGCAGGGTCAACGCCTTCCCGAAGGACTTGGCTGGGCATCTGTGCGGATGCCTTAGCCAGTGGGGTCAGCTGTGCTCTAGGGCCACCACATTTCCCGCTGGTCACAGTCCCTGGAAGGGAGCTGACGATGCCCAGGCCAGCCCACTTTCGCTCCACACCCCTCATGCCACACCCGCCTGCTCAGACACAGCTGCCATTGTGGGAGAACTCCTGCTGCTCGCTGGGACCTGCCTCCACCTCCCAAAGGGAGAGAATATAGGGAAGCACCTGGCTCCCCGTCTGTCCATCGGTAGGCGTCTTCCTCAGACTGGGGCTTAGGAATGGCTAGGATCTCACCCACTGCTCCAGGGTAGGAGGACAAGAGGAAGTCTGGGGAAGGGTTCACCCTAATGCACTTGCGGAGACCCACTGCCTTTCACAGGATGTGGGGGGACTGGGGCCACCTAGAAATAGCATCTCATAAAACCAGGGTCTGAAGCCAAGAACTTTTGTTTGGGCTGATAGAGGATGCTAAAACACACGGCATGTCAAGTCTCAAACGTTCCAAGGCCCCTGGTGCGGGCGACAAGGCTCTAGGGGGGTCACACTGATGGAGCACCCCATCCAGGCAGCTCAGACTCAGGGCTCCAGAAGATGAGGGCTCCAGGAAGGCTGGCCAGGGAGGAGGTGGTCTGAGCGAGGGGGCTCCCGCCAGCCCACGTCGGAGTTTGAGGCTCAGTGTTATCAGAGTACAGTCCAAGAACCAGCACTAGAAGATACCAGGTTACATGCTACAAATGCAGGTCCCTGGACCCCACCTGACACCTATGAAGCAGGATCTTTGGAGGTCAATGTGATCTGACCCATGAGAGCTAGAGGAAGAAATGAGTGACTGGGGAGTTCCCACTGTGGCTCAGTGATAAAGAACCCACCTAGTATCCATGAGGATGCAGGTTTGATCCCTGGTCTCGCTCAATGGGTTAAGGATCGGTGTTGCCTTGAGCTGTGTTGTAGGTCGGAGACACAGCTTGGATCTGGCATTGTGGTGGCTGTAGTGTAGGTCAGCAGCTGCAGCTCCGATTCGACCCCTAGCCTGGGAACTTCCATGTGCCGCAGGTGTGGGCCTAAAAAATGGGGGTGGGAGGTGGGGGGCAATGAGTGACTGAACCAAACCCACCTCGGCTGAAGTTATCTTTATTTTCCCAGCCTTTACCCAGGCCATGGCCTCTAAGACTGTCTTCAGGGCCAAGAGTCCCTGGGACAAAATGACTTCAAAACTGAGAATCCACTTAGTTTTCTACAAGGCTCATTACCCCCAGGGCTAATCCCCAGCCCCTCGCCTGCTGTGCTAAGGAGCCCGCATCATTAGTCTACACCCCACGTGGGCCCGGGAGCCCGGCTCCCCAGGGTCACAAGCTCGGGGCTTGTAGCTCGAATGGGGACCTGTGCCAAGCCCCTCACCCTTTCCCCTGACTCAGCCTGGTCTTTCCCAGCTCCCTGGGGCTAAAGCCTCCCCGAGGCCCAACCGCAGCTGCATTTGGTGCTGTTACAAAAACAATTACCAGGCCCAGGACAACCTCAGTTCTCAGCAGTCTCGACAGGGTCAGAGAACTTATCTGCAGCCAAAACCCGCCTCCAATATGAGTCAGAATTGAGATCTCCATTTTCAGCAACATGGATGGAACTAGAGATTCTCATACTAAGTGAAGAAAGTCAGAAAGAGAAAGACAAATACCATATGATTTCACTTATACTTGGAACCTAATATAAGGCACAAATGACCCTTTCCACAGAAAAGAAAACCTTGGGCATGAAGAACAGACTTGTGGTTGTAAAGGGGAGGGGGAGGGCCTGGGAGGGACTGGGAATTTGGGATTAGTAGATGTAAACTCTAGTCTTTGGAATGGATAAGCAATGAGATCATGCTGTATAGCACTGGGAACTACATCTAGTCACTTGTGAGGGAGCATGATAATGTCAGTAAAAAGAATGTATATATGTATGTGTGACTGGGCACCTTGCTGTACAGTAGAAAACTGACAGAACACTGTAGACCAGCTATAATGGAAAAAATAAAAATCATTGTAAAAAAATAAAATTTAATTTATTTTAATTAAAAAAAAAAAGAATTGAGATCTCTTGTGATGTACCAGGGATCTCCTGACTGTGGAACCTGCAGGGCCAGGCACGTTATAAACAGTCAAACGTCAAACGCTCGAGATGCTCACAGACCACCCGGCCCCACCTGACAGCAGAGACCAGTGCACGTGGCCTGCTTGCTCTGGGACAGATAGCGCTAATTTTGCTTTTTTTTTCCTTTAGGGTAAAGTTGATTTACACTGTTGTGCCAATTTCTGCTGTACAGCGTACTGACCCAGACATACACACACACATTCTTTTTCTCACACTACCTTCCATCATGTTCAGTCCCAAGAGGTCAGATCTGGTGCCCTGTGCCGTACAGTAGGGCCTCATTGCTTATCCATTCTAAGTGTCGTAGACACTGCTTTTTAAGACCCTGAGAAACTGTTCCTGTTCTCCATCTAGCTCGGATCCGGTGTTGCCCTGATGTGGCGTAGGCCTGCTGGGGCAGCTCTGATTCAACCCCTGGCCCAGGAACTTTCATAGGCCACAGGTGTGGCCGTACTATAAAATAACCATAATAATAACAATAGTAATGCAATGTTTTTTTTTTTTGTGCAGAACTTCTCAGGGCCTTTAAGAAGCTAATAGGTGGTGTTCAGCTTCAAGATTAGAATGTCAGCACTCCGGCAGCACTTCCCAACTTTATTTCAATACGGGGCAGTTCTCAAGGGCCACCATGCACCCAGGATGCTGAGGGACACATTTTGGGAAAGGGCAACTGTGGGTCTTCGCTCTCGGAGTTGACGGGCGGCGAAGGTGAACAGTGTGTGCGTGGTGGAGAAATCTGTCAAACCCTTCCTGTGTGTCCCCCGTGTCTTCACTTCCCATCACAAGTTGCTCAGCGCATTTGGGCTGCGGACGCTGCCTGCCCTCCCCCGGGGAGGTGGGTTTTCCCAGCATAAGGGCCTGTTCCCTCTGTCAGCCAGACCCAGCCAGATCTATAAAGAATTCCCTGAGTTCGTGAAATCCAATGCCCCTTGCTTCCTGAAGGCACCGCGTTCACCCCTGTCAAGCTCCATCTTTCCAAATGTTCTCCTCTTTGACTCTTAAAAGAAGTTCAAAGTGGCCCACAATTCATGTCAAATGGACAGGCCTGCCATTTCCTGGCTGTCCCCAAGGGCTGCTTTATACAGCCGTGGCTTTATTGGTCTTAGTCATCTCGTCTCCTCAGGGCCTTTTCCTGAACTCAGTGAACTTTGTTTAAACATCCCAAGACTTCTCCCGTTTCCCTCAGCCCCCTTTCTGGGTGCCAGAGCCGGGCGGCGCTGACCTGGGGGGCAGCAGGGAGGGGACACTGCGGAAATGCTGAATCTTCTCAGCAATTCCCAGTGCTGGGCACGGCATTCTGCAGCCCCACCTGTGTCCTGGAGGTCGCAGCCTCAGCCCCTGTGGTCTGAGAGGCTCTCCCTTTGGGTGTGGGGCGGGGGGGACTCGGGGTTAAGACCTTCATCCCAGAGGCACCGCCACGCCTGCTCCTGGGCTGGTACTTGTTCACCAACATGAGACTCTTCCAAATTTTCTTTATTGCAAATCGGGGGACAGGAGCTTCCGGTCCAGCGCTACCTGGGAAGCACCTTGAAGTCCCCTGATGAAAGGGGCCACGGACGGGCCACGTACTACAATTTCTGCAGACAAAGGAAATAATAGCTTGTTGCTTCATCTAATTCCCCCTGAGTGGGCTCAGGCTCTGTAATTACCCGGGTTACAGGGCGCTTGCTAGAAGGCCGCAGCCACAGGCAAGGCACCAGGCCTCCCCAAGCTTTCATCGGGGGTGGGAGGGGGTGGGGGCCGCAGTGAGGCTGGCTTGGCAGGGGTGGGAAAGCCAGGTTTGCCATATGTGGAAATCGACTTTCATAGAAGAATCTTCAAAACCCATGAGGCAAGTCTGTGCCTGCTCCTTCTCCCTGGGGCCCTGGCACCCGCAAGGAGGAAACAGATGTGTGTCTTTCCCAAGCTGGGCGCTGAGATGCTGGAAGGATGCTCGGCCGGGGGGAGGCAGCGGGGGTAAGGAGTGCTCCCCAACTCTGGTCAAAGTCAGCCTCTTTTCTCTTGACTTTCAAAATGAGGGGGGTGGGGAGTGAAGTCCGAGTTCCCGGGCTTCTCCTCCTGGAAGGCACAGTCTCTCTTCCTCCCCAGTTTCCTTCCAGGATCCTGACCCCAGTGCTGCTCTTGATCCGGACACAAAAGGGACAGGACAGGGAGCCCGCACGCAGGCCCGCCACCTGCTCTGACCAAGGACTTGCCCTCTGCGATCAAAGGCCGCCTTGGCCGCGGATGGTGCACGTCCAAGCCCAGAATTCTCTGGCCACAAAATCCCCCAGCAGCCGACTTGATTCTCCAAGGCCTGCAGGGAGTCCTGGGGGCCCATACAGACCCCCTGCTGCTCAGCCTCCCTCTCTGCACCAGGCTGCACCCAACCACCCAGACGGGGCGCCCCACCAGCTCCCGAGGGCTCTCTGGCGAGTTAAGGAGGGACCGGAGGGGACCTCAGGATGCGGCTCCCCCGGGGAGAGAGACGACTTCCCCAGACTTCCTCTCCTTCTGGCCTTCACCCCCCCACCCCCAAGCTCATCCCCCATCCGCACCCCCACTCCTCAGCCGCATTCGACGGGGCCCTTGGAAAAAGAAGGACCTTCTTTTCCAATGTGCTTCTGAAACGTTGCGTGGGCCGGGACCCCATGCCCTTCATGGGCTGCTCCCTGGCTGAGGCCGGTACAACCAAAGCTATTATTAATTATTCCATGCCGCAGTCTGACCCCGCATTTTCATTTTCTTGGTATTTCCTCGCCTTCCATTCTCCACACCCACCCTCCGCCCCCAGCTCCAGGCCTCCTGCACGCAGATCTCTCATCAGGGATGGGATGAGAACACAGCTTTCCTCTTTCTGTTCCCTTCCTACCAGACCGAGCAGCCTCTGGCTTGGGCCGGCCTGGAGAAATCTGGAATCCAAACAGTCTTTAAAGAGTTATGACTCCAGGAACCGTGGATGGCAACGTTTTCTATTATTAACAGTTCCAACTTTCCCATCTGGCTGTTTCAGAGTGAGAGCTGGAGATTACTGTCAGCATTAATTACAATCAGGTGTACTTTTCTTCGACTCCATTTTGCCCCGATGGTTTCTCACACAGCAAGAAATCCTTCAAATGCGTGTCCTTTGAAAGGGGGCACATAAATCCTTGCTGCTGGTGAGAGCTGCTGTCAGCCCGCGGGGCTCTCCCTGGATCCGGTGAACTTGGTGAAGTTCATGGGGCTTCCTCAGGTTTCCAGATCCGCCTGCGTCTCTTGAATCTTCAGGGCAGGAAGTGTCAAAGGAATCAGCTTCCTTGCAAGATTTCTGGCACTTCCTGCTTCCCGTCTAACCAGAGCTCAGGAAGGGTTTGGGAGCATCTGCCTTCAGGGCCCCGGCCGAACCCGGGAGGGCAAAGCTGCTGAGGAAGAAAACCAAGCATGTGGAGCAGTGGCCGAGCCTGCGCTGCCATTCCCACCCCAACCTCTTTCCTCAGGTCTCATCTTCCACACCTTCTCCCCCTGACCCCTGGCCTCCCCCTAGTCAGTGTTTGAAAACCTTGATCTCATTCAGAAATATTTTCTTTCCCTCCATGTTTGTCCTTATGTGCATATTTACATACACCCTTAGGTATTTTCCAGAACCTTCTTCCAATTACTCTCCTTGGGTTAATTTTTCTCTACAGACTCTCCATAACTAGTAATCTTCAAGATCAGTTAGACACCAGAGCCATCCTCCTTTTGTAAAGACACTTGAATTTCATTCAGATGGGCCATCCTTATATTTTAGTTACTCTTTTTAACAGCTCTGCTGCGTAAGCCACGGCTCTGCTACTACTAACGTGATGATATCGGGGAAGTTGTTTAAGCCCACTGAACTGCTGGGCTCTTGCCTGCAGAATGGGGAGACTTTGTCTTCAGAGTTCCTAAATAGATTAGGGAAGAGAACAACTCAGCACTGGCAAGTGTAAGGTGTTAGCTGCTCCCGTAAAGCGTGCTCCATGATTCTGGGCCCTGGAAGAAGAAACAAAGCCTCTACTCTTGAGCATTCATTAAGAAAAAAAAAAATCCCTTTCTCTTGGAGGGTGGAGAAAGGGGTTGTTTCAAAAAGGCTGCAGAGGTGTAGGCAATATAAAAACAACACTGTTTTAATACCACTCCATTTTCTTCCTCATGGAGCCCAACTTTCATGGATTCCCTTTGTCACACGTGGCTCATTCTGTTTTCTAATAGACTGAACCACCTCACCCAGTTGGCCTGTGGCTTTATCCCTGAGATACCACAATATAAATTTCCAGCGTTTGAAAAGGAGAACCCTTAACTGCCACCCTTTGCCCCATCCCCAGCTTCCCCTGACACAGCGCCCACGAGACAATGATCTTGGGAGGAAAGAGGGGGAGAAAGTCCACAACTTTGAAAAAGCTGGGCGGAGTGTGACATTTCCTTGATGAAAACTGAGTAGAGGAATTTACCACAACCGTGTTGGCTGTGCTGCTAGTTCAACCCTGGCCACTACTTGCCCTAGCTTGCTGTTTCCCAGTCTCTTGGCTCTTCGAGTTCCATGGCTATGCTGGGTCTGCCTCATTCATCTCATTCTTAGCTTCCTTACCTCTGCTACCTGGAGACCTTCCACAGTGGGTATGAGCTGCAGCTCCGCGTGGAGCTCCTGCAGCCATCTTTCAGATGAATGCTCTGGGAGCGTTTCATAGTCTCAGTAGAATAAATGAAGTTTTTGACAGTTAATTTATTTCCCTGATATATTTCAGATGTCTCCCCAGACAAAGCGCGGGTTAGTCCTGCGGGTTGTCTTGAATCGGATATTAAGGGAGAGCACTTCCTCAGCACCATTACTGAGATGTGCACCAACTGATTTCACACACAGTCGTGGGGCCGAAGGACCTTCTGAGCTCCTAATTTTTCCACTTCATCAAACTCCACGGGTGCACTGAGACTCACAAATGAGACAGTTATGAATGTGGCCGCAACCGCGTGGGTCTGCTTAAAATTGGGAGCTCATCCTTGGACTAGTGAATGTACAGAAATCATCCATTATGAGCAAAATCAAGGGAAACGGGTTATGGGGACAAACGGTCTGGTCAAATATTCCCTTTTCTAGATTTTAAATGTTTTTGCTCAAGTGTTTTCATTGTTAAAGTTGCATTCCTTTAACTATGTCCTAAATTTCTGAAAGGCGGGTCACCGCTTCAGCCCCCTTGAGGGACACAGAACTTAGGAGGTGGTGGAGTAAGTCTCAGACACCCTGAGGCCAGAAGGGCTCAAGGAAGGATTGTAGGTTGAATTAACACAAAATTCTGGCTGTTGTTGTTCTCAATTCCTATTTCCCGGACCATGCCTCAGGTCAGTCATGAGCAGGGGAAGCCACAGCCATCACTGAATGTGATGGGCGTGAACCCCTGGACCACCACAAGTGCCTTGGCCACCTTCACTTCAGGGTCGTGTCCCTGCACCCAGTGTTTAGGGTATAACTTTGGAAGATAGGCCAATACATATTTGAATCTAGGCCCTGTTACTTCATGACTCAGGGATACCATCATGTCCTTTTGGGACCTCCATTTCTTTATATGTGCAATGGGATAATAGCTGTTTCAAGGATTCTGTAAGATAATGAGTATAAAATTTTCAGGACATTTCAATGCCTATCACACAGAACATGTTCCCTAAATGGTAGCTTTATTTTTTTTTAATTTTATTGGAAAATAGTTGACTTATAATGTGGGTTAGTTTCAGGTGTACAGCAAAGTGAATCAGTTATACATATACATATATCCACTTCAGATTCTTTTCCCATATAGCTTATTACAGAGTATTGGGTAGATTTCCCTGTGCTATACAGTAAGTCCTTGTTACTTATCTATTTTATAAATAGTAGTGTGTATATGTTAATTCCAGTCTACTAATTTATCCCTCAGTAGCTTTATTTTAGTTGCAATAACTGAACAACAGACATGACCCTCAAGCATTGGAATCCACTGACTCTTTTCTGGCCAAAGGTTACCTGTGTCTGTTCTAGTCTCTGGACTATACTGTTAGTTTTCTATGCTGTGTAACAAATGACTGAAAACTGAATAGCTTAAAACAACATACATTTATTCTTGCACAGTTTATATGGATCAGGAGTCTGGGCACAGCTTAACTGGGTCTTCTGTTTAAACTTCTGCAGTCAAGATTGTGCTGTGTTCTCATCTGGAGCCTCAACTAGAAATGAATCCTCTTCCCAGTCTGTCAAGTGTTGGCAGATGTCAGTTTCTTGCAACTACAAGACTGAGTGCCTTGACTTCTTACTTTGTATCAGCAAATAGAGGTCACCCAGTGTCCACAGCCATGTGACCCTCTCGATAGGTCTTTTTAAAATTTGGCAACTTGCTTCTTCAGAGACAGCAGCAGAGAAAATAAAGAATCTGTGAGCAAGACAGAGTCTTATAACAGAGAAGTAACAGCCCATCACTTTGCCATATTCTCTTGGCTAGAAGCAAGACCTAGGCCCCACCAACACTCGTAAGAGGGGATCATATAAGAGAAGTCCAGGAGGAGAGGATAATGCAGGTGGCCCTAAAGTCTGCCTGTAATAACCAGAAAAGTCTTCACAGAGTAATAGGTACAAGTAAAGCCTACATCTTGTTTCTTAAAGCATAGCCCCTGACCAGCAGCATCAGTATCACTGGACCCTCTCCAGCCCTATTGTATTAGTATTTTATTGCTGCTGTAACAAAATACCACAAACTCAGTGGAAAAAGACACACAAATTTATTACTTTATAGTTCTTGAGGTCAGAAAACCTGGAAAGGCTTTCACTGGCCTAAAATCAAGCTTTCGGCAGGGCTGCATTGCTTTTGGAAGTTCAGGGTATGGGGACATGTTTTTCCTTGCTCTTTGGACTTCCTAGAAGTTGCCCGAAATCTTTGGCTCCCAGCCACATCATTCCATCTTCAAGGCCAGCAACAGAAGTTTGAGTTCTTCTCACATTACATCACCCTGGTTTCTTCTGCCTTCTTCTTCTACCTGTAAGGACCTTTGTGATTACCTTGGGCCTACCTAGATGGTCCGGGATAACCTCCTTTTTTTAAGGTTGACTCAACCTAAATTCTATCTGCAAACTTAATTCTCCTTTGCCATGTAAGCTAACATATTTCCATGCTACAGGCGTTAGGATGTGAACAGCATTTAGGGGCCATTATTCTTCCAACCACATGGAAGACAAGACGTGACATACTGAGGTATGTCTTCCTACCACATCACACTGAAGTATGATGACGGTTCCAGGAAACTCAGGTTTAACCAGCCTTCCAGATGATGCTGACACACGTTCAAGCTAGAGAGCCAGTGATTTACATCCACAGAGTTGGAAACAGTTAATTTATTAGACACTGGTGTCAATACCTGGTCACTGGCAAGAATTAGAGGGCAGGAAATTATTGCGGTGGTTAAATTGTGTTAAACAAAATATTGAAGAATCCAACAGGTATAAGCAACAGGAATGTTTTTTCTAGAGATAGCTTCTGAAGTCTGTATTCTATCCACTGAAAAGGAGAAAGAAGCCCCCTCACTCCTTGTCCGTGCGGTGTGAAGAGTGCACCAGAGGAGCTAGAGTCAGGGGATGAGCTGCAGTCACTGGTATTTCTCAAAGGTGGTGCAGAGGAGGAAGGCAAACCGTACTATGCCATCGAGGAGGATGTGAACCATGAGTCACTGCAAGTGGAACACCCCAGAGTCAAACGGGCAGAGCCCTAGTTGCTAACTTCGAGCATTCCGTACCCTGCAGTAGAGGACCACTGGGCACGGGACTGGGTGGGGCTGCGGGTGACAGAGACCTGGGGTCCCGCAGCCATCAGAAGCAGAGAAGGGACCATGTCATCCTGGGGGAGATGAATGATGACCCCTCCACAGAGTGTCAGCTGAGCCAAAATGACAGACTACAGTTCATCAGTCACCGACTTCAGCCTTGGGTGCCAACAGGAAAAAGACCATCTGAACACAAAGAATATTGAGCATCAAATGGAGGGGGCCTCCAAAGGCTGTCCACCATGTAGTCACATGAGCCAGCCCACGCCCCCAACACCCAGACACCCCTCAGAGAGCAGCTAGAAGAGGAAGGATAGAAGACAAGGAATCAAGAACCAAGGCTGAGTATTACCAAAAACAAACAAGCCAACAAAACCCCTCAAGACACCAACTCGCACCAAGTTTAAAACAGGTAGGTCTAAAAGTGAGTGAATTAATTTATAGGAAACAAGACTTTACTGTGTATGCAAGTCACAGTAAAACAGATGGTCACCTCGAGTCATTGCCCAGGGTGCAGTGGCTGCCTGGGGTGCCGTGTGGAGGGTTTGGAAGCTTCCAGAGGGCTTGGTCATTTAGCAGTGACTATCCTGAGTGAAAGTTCAGGTGACAGGTCCTGTGGCACTGGGTGGCCATCGCTGGGAGAGGCTACGTTTTAGTTTGGGGGAATCAATGTTAGCACAAATTCCCAAAGATGGGCAAAGAATCATCCTTTCTATGACCTTAGAAATGTGTCTGTTAACAGCAGAAATCAAGTGAAATATCTGATTTTGACTCTTTAGCAATTAGACCAGGGATCTATCAATATCATCTGGAGACTGAGGAGACTGCAGTGGGTATGGATGGAAGAGAAAGAAAGAAAATTAGTGAGTTTTCAACAAATATGCTCTGAGTCCCTTCACATATTAAGACTCCATGCCGGATTCTATAGGTAACATCAAAACATACATTCTCCTGGGAAATTACTATGTCACTCTGACCAAGAAGCCTTTGAAGTGTGGGTGGCAGATGTGCTTGCTAGACAGGTCACAATGGCAAGGGCAGTGGCAAAATGCCTTCTGGTGCCCGTTGTGACATGAATCCAAAATCCTTGCGAGTACTGCCCCCTCCACGCCTTTGGAGGGCAATTATACTTCTGGGAGCTTCGAGTACACTGGATCTCCTAACCAAACACACTGTGAAGTTCCAGCAAAGCTATGGGGAACAATATGTTTGGCAATAATAGTAATTTTAAGGCCATCTACTTAAACTACTGGATCATTTCAATCATGCATCAAACCCCCGGGCATTAATGAGTTGTAGGGCAAGTGGATAAGATATTCCTGCTGGTGTGAACACTGCATAATATTTCCTACAAGTAGTAGCAATCAGGCTATAAGAAGCGAATGAAAATGCACTTCTTCTTCCAGTGTCTTTCTTCCAGTAGTGGGATTTTATTTTCAATATTTCCTGGGTTTCAGACCTAGCAGAAAATTCCAAAAATATGCTTTTTTATGAAAGCAGTGTTTTCTGAAATGTGCATGGCATAATATGTATTCTAAATTCTTGATATTTAGAGCCATGAATAATTTTTTTTATCTTCAGTCTGCACCTGTGTCATATGGAGGTTCCCAGGTTTGGGGTCGAATCAGAGCTACAGCTGCTGGCCTACATCACAGCCACAGCAATGCCAGATCCAAGCCACGTCTGTGACCTGCATCACAGCTCACGGAAATGCCAGATCCTTAATCCACTGAGCAAGGCCAGGGATGGAACCTGCGTCCTCATGGATACTAGTCAGAGTCATTTCCACTGAGCCACGACAGGAAGTCCTTTTTTCCTTTTAATAGCCAGCTCCACCGGGGAGTTCCCAGGCTAGGGGTCGAATCAGATCTGCAGCTGGATACCACAGCCACAGCAACACCAGATCCAAGCTGCTTCTGCAATCCATGCTACAGTTTCTGTTAACGCTGGATCCTTAACCCACTGAGCAAGGCCAGGGATTGAACCTTCATCCTCGCAGATACTATGTCTGATTGTTAACCTGTTGAGCCACAACAGGAACTTCCAAGAACCATGAATAAATTATTTTATGTCTGACTCATTTGTGAAACATATTCTGGGGCTATTTTCCTGTTTGCGTTTCACACAAAATCTATTACTAAATCCTGTTGCAATGAATTTTAGAACTTATTTAAATAATTCCATTGATGCCATGGTTTGATTTAAAAATAAATAGCACTCAAGTATTTTCAAAAATTTGGTCACAAAGAAATTAGAAAGTTATGGCAATAAAACTTTATAAACTTTCATGGGTTTTGAGAAGGCTATTCTTTCTGTGCAGCCTAGTCTAGTTTGGATCCATGTAATCATGTACCCATTCTAGGGGAGTCAAAAAATGCTACGTGATTTTGGTTTTAACATCTAGTGTTAGTGCATCAGAGTCTAATGATTACACAACAGACAATCAATTAATCAAAATTCTTCTGAGTAGGATGCTTCTTCTAGTTAATCGAATTTTATGATAAACTCAGGCTTCAATGACAAGTCGTTTTCTTTTTTCTTTTTTTCTTTTTTTTTGGTTTTATTTTTGTTTTTTTTTTTTCTGTTTATGACTGCACCTGCAGCATATGGAAGTTCCCAGGGTCCAATTGAAGCTGTAGCTGCCAGCCCAAGCCACAGCCATAGCAACAGATCCATGTCTGTGACCTACACCACAGCTCACAGACACCCCAACCCACTGAGCGAGGTCAGGGATTGATCCTGCGTCCTCATGGACACTAGCCAGATTTGTTTATGCTGAGCCACGACAGCAAGTCCATTTTTTTTTCAGATGACTCCACGCCATATAGAGTTCCTGGACCAGGGATCAGATCCGAGTGATAGTTGCAACCTACACCGTAGCTATGGCAATGCCAGATCTTTAACCCACTGTGCTGGCTCAGGGATCAAACCTGCATCCCAGTGCTCCCTTTGCACCACAGCAGGAAACTCCTCCTTTTTTTTTTTTTTTTTAATCCTTGTGAAGAATCCTTATAAAATGCATTAGTTTGCATTGGTAAAACAGTGTACTGAAAATTCACATTTGATCTTCACGAAAGATCGGTTCTTCTTCCTTCCATTTTTTTTTTTTTTTTGGCTGCACCTGTTTCATCCAGGCCAAGAATGGAATCCCTGCTACAGCAGTGACCCACACCACAGCGGTGACAATCCCAGATCCTTAACCCACTAAGCCACCAGGGAACTCCAAAAGATTGGTTCTTTTTATCAGTCTCAGCACCAGTTCTTTCAGAGTATTGGCTGTTGTCTTGAGCTCATGAATGTTTCTCCTTAATATAATATATTAAATCATTGGATGCCTTTATTAATTAGGTTTTTCTTTAATGTCTTTTGCTAGAATAGCTTGCACAATTTCAAAATTGCAAAGTAGGATTTTTTTGAAACAAAAAAGAAATTCCTAGCTAAAATTGTTGTTGCCTTATGCGCTTTTGAACGGGCACGTCTGTCAGGGGTGAGTCTCCTTCTTTAAAACTTTATGGCCCAGGCTAGAGTGACAGCCATGAGAATGTGGGCCTCAGACTAGGGCAGGTGTTTCCATTCTTTTCAGATGCTTATCTTAAGATGGAGTAACACTGAGTCTGTAAAACAGGGGTGGAAAATTCACTGGTGAAGGGTCCACGGTGGACCATAAAATTGCCCCCAGCCTTGTGTCTTGCACTGCCTGTGTGTGAACCCTCTAAAGAACCTTCTAGAAATGCAACCAAGGACCTCAGTCTGTGTGAGTGTGTGTGTGTGTGTGTGTGTGTGTGGTATGTGTAAACATATGTATTTTAATGTATTCTAATATATTAAAATTCCTGAAGAACTATCAAATACCCATTTTAGGCTTTCAACTCTGCTATCAGAGGCTGAAGGGATTTGAAAGCAGTTATCAAAGATAGTCCTTGTATTCAGAGACATTAGAGTCTTTTAGATCAAAGAAAATGAATAACACAAAATCCGTTAGGAACCTGATCCACTGGAACTGTGTCTCTAGGAGAAGTACTTACAGGTTTATAGAAACTGCGGCCAAGAGATTTGCTCACCATCTCTGGCGCTAAGAAAAGTGATGTTTCAAAATGCACACTGGGGAGTCCCCGTTGTGGCTCAGTGGATGAAGAACCCAATATAATTTCCTTGAGGATGTGAGTTCAAACCCTGGCCTTGCTCAGTGGGTTAAGGACCCAGCTTTGCTGCAAGCTACAGTGCAAGTTGAAGAGGTGGCTCAGATCTGGTGTTGCTGTGGCTGTGGCGTAGGCTACAGATGCAGCTCCAAATTGACCCCATAGCCTGGGAACATCCGTGCTCCACAGGTCTGGCCCTAAAAATAATAAAATAAAGTAAAATAATAAAATAAAATGAATATAGGAGCACATCACTTCCCTGCATAAGACCTTATGGGGCCCCTTCTTCCATTTCAGGTCAATTTTGGATTCTACAAAGTTCCGAGTGTTCTTCTTTGTACCCGTGAGACCTTGTGTTCCCAGCTCCCACCACACTGGCTTTTCTAAAAATTCTCTTGAAAGTACCCTATTTTCCCCCCGTTTTGGAACCCTCCCAAGTGCCTGTCACCTGTAGTGTCCCCACACTATTTGCCTTGCTAATTTCACTCGCATCTCATATCACATGTCACCCTCCCACAGATCCGTCCAGTTATGTGGCCAATTTTATTCTTAAACTCTCTGTGCATTACACATCTCAGCACTTGTAACTAAATATGTGTTTGAATATTCAAAGCTCTTTGCTTTCGTCACACTATGTAATTCATGAAAAGAGGAGACATATTTTCATTTACTTCTATTTTCCTGATGCCAACACAGTTCCCAAACATGAGAAGTATTCAATAAGTATCTGTTGAACAAGTGAATAAATAAATAAGAGAATAAACAGAACAATGTGAAACAGAGTCAGATGTTTACTACATGTGCTGTCAAATGATGCTATTAGCAATAAACACCATCCTCAAGTGATTCCCATCATTTGTTACTTTATTCATTAGATGTCTATTGCATACCTGTTGTGTGTCGGATGTTATGTCAGGTACTGAAAACTCATGAGGAGTGCTATGCAGCTCTGGGGCCCTAAATCCTGGCTCCATCAATTACTTGTCCTGTGACCTGGGTTACTTAAACTTTGTAAACCTATGGAATATGGAAGTTCCCAGCCAGGTATCAAATCTGAGCCACAGCTGTGATCTATGCCAGCAGATCCTTATCTCACTGCACCAGGGCCAGAAATCGAACCCACACCACCACAGAGACAATGCCAGATCCTTAACAGCGGGAACTCCCATTTTCTACATTTTTTAATATTCTTATACTTCACAGATTGTACCGGGGTACTTTTCATCTTTTTCTAGTGTTCATTTTTTCATTTTCCATGTAAATCTAAAAAAAAAAATTGAAACTCTGTAATACTAAACGTTACAATATTTTGAGCTTGAAACAAGGCAGCTGAGGTTTGCTTTCAGTAAAGTATGTTTATTTTCTTGGCATCTTTTATGCACGTTTATTATTATTGATAATAAAAGCAGCCTTCTTTTCTAAAATTGTGAAATATGGCCATATTTCAAAACCTTGGGCAGAATTTTCAAGGGAAATATGTCCCTGTTAGTCACATCTGAAATAAATTAAAATTTAAAGGTCTGCATTATCTCACGGAATCTCATGGAGATATAATGCATAAATTCCCAGGTGGATAGAAAGGGTGGGGTATTGGACTAAAGGGCCTTGTTTTCTAGATGCCATTTGATACGTTCTCATTGGAGGTCACGGTGGTTCCCCCCCATCACTGTCATGCTGTGTCCTCTTTTGCATCTTTTTTTTTTTTTTTGCATTTCGTCCATATCACTGAAACATAAGACATGTGAAACTGAACACTTCTGATCATCTTTAACTCATGACATCACTTATCACTAAGAATCGTTCATGACTAGACCTTTGATAAATGAATGTTAAAGTTTTAGGATTTTCCTGCACTTTTGCTTTAGAATGCAAGGGTTCTTAGGTGCTGAGAAACATCATGCTCTTATTGTATTATTTATTACCTTGCCTTCTATAAAAGAAATGCTAAGTGTGCTTTTAAGAAATCTTATCCAGGGAGTTACCGTTGTGGCTCTGGGGAAATGAATCTGACTAGCATCCATGAGGACACAGGTTTGATCCCTGGCCTCACTCAGTGGGTTAAGGATCCAGCATTGCCGTCAGCTGTGGTGTCACAGACACGGCTCAGATCTGGCGTTGCTCTGGCTGTGGCGTAAGCCTGTGACTGCAGCTCCGATTAGACCCCTAGCCTGGTAACTTCCATACACCATGAATGCGACCCCCCCCCAAAGAAAAAGACAAAAATAAAAAATCTTACCTGTAAAGTAATTGTGTGTGCCCCCAAAAGCAGACATCTGCTGTGATGTTATTATTGGCATCTTTGTCATTACTTGCAATATAATTTTAGGAAAGAAGATGCTATTTCTGGAGAGTTCTTAAACCCAAAATAATAATCATAGCAACTGCCATAATAATCATTATTCATTAAGACAGTGATTCATAATCTAAACTATTATCATATTATCCTTAATTATGATGACGATGGTGAAAATTACTGTTTCCAGCTATTGAGTATACAAGGAATTTCAGAACTCAAGGAAAGAAATTGAAGACAAAAAAAATTTTGATTAAATTTTTTTCTTCAAACTCTCAAGTAAAAGCTATTTAAAGTAAAGCTAAACCTGGCACAGTGGGTTAAGGATCCAGCCAGCGATGCTGCCGCTGCAATGCAGGTCACAACTGCAGCTCGGATCTCATCCCTGACCCAGGAACTCCATATGATGTGAGGGAGCCAAAAATAATAATCATGACAATAATAAAAATAAAACCATAAAATAAAGCGAAAAGATTCAAATTTTATCTTGATTTAACTCACATTCATTTGCCTGATCAGGAGAGATTTCTGTGTTTTTAAGTTGTAACCTTCTTCCTCCCAAATTTCTACCACGAACATTTCTTCAATTCCAGACTAAAAACTGGAGCAATCCTGACAGGAGGAAATGCTTGATTTTTGAAAGCCACGGTGAGTGTTTATGATCAAGTTGGTTCAGCCATTCTAGGAAGCACAGCATCATGACAGACCCAGAGGCAAGGAGAAGGGGCGGCTGGCTTCTCAGCTTCGTGTTGCAGCTCTGGCACCAGAGAGCTGGGTGCACACAGCAGCCTTGACTGTGAAGAAAACAGAGGGAAATGTTTTAGACTCTTGGACGTTGAGAGCCTTTTAAACGTGACAAATGAACTTATTTACCAAACATAAATAGACTCACAGACATAGAGAAAAAAAAAACCAAACATTATTACCTAGGGGATGGTGGAGGGTGGAGAAATAAATTAGGAGTTTGGGATTAACACATATAGACTATAAAATAGATAAACAACAAGGACCTAATGTGTAGCAGTATAGTCAGTATCTTGTAATATCCTGTAATGGAAAAGAATCTAAAAATGAATATATACAAATACGTGTGTGTGTTTAAATGCATGTAACTGAATTACTTTGCTGTACAGTTGAAACTAACACAACATTTAAAGTAAGTAGTTATACTTCCATTAAAAAAGAAAGTGGTGGGGAGGGATCAATTGGGAATTGGGGACTAACAGATACACACTGCTATATATAAAACTAATAAACAAAGACCTACAGTATAGCACAAGGAACTATATTCGATATCTGGTAATAACCTATAATGGAAAAGAATCTGAAAACAATGTATATGTGCATTGATTGCACATATATACAGTTTTTCAGATGTACATATATATTATTTTCCAAATTATTTTCCATATATATATACACACACACACACATAAAATTGAATAAGTTTACTGTAGCAAGTTTACTGAAACATTACGAATCAACTACACTTCAATTTTTAAAAAACTAAAAATATTTTCAAAGAAACACCTTGGGATTATGATTTTTAAGAGAAAAAGATGTCCTGAAAGCAAAAAGCTTGATAACTGCTTTCTTATATAATATGACTGTCTGAATAAAATTATTACAGTTCAGTTGTCTTAGTCAAAAGCAGAGCTTGAGGTAAGGACTTGTGTGCAGGTAGCTTATTTGGTAATGAGACCTCAGGAAGGCAGAGAAAGTGCAAAATAAAGAAAACCAATATGTTGTCACACTGAGCACGCTTATGGGATCCCTCAGGATTCTCTGCTGAGCTGTATGGAATACTTCTCAGAACCGCCTGGCCAGGCCATGAAAGCTAGAAGGCATCAGTCCACCAGCTTCCTTCTCCTATGGGTCAAAGTTTTCTCTGCAGACTTTGCCCTCCTGCATTTCCTGGTTGTCCAATGGCTGTCGGAGCATGAGTGCTATTCCAGGTCCAAGGAGCACCCCACGCTACAGTGTCTGAGAAGCTCCAGGACAGGAGTCAGTTGCTCCAAGGCACGAGTTATAAGAATGTGCCTGGGTGAAGCTGCTTGGAGCCTACACAGGCCTGGATTTTCCAGAGGTGGCTGGAGCTAAAATGTAGATCCAGAAACAATGAAGAAATGCACAAAGCATCCAACCTAATTCTCCCTCTTTCCCTACTCAGATGTCTTCAGGCCTTCATTCAGCCATGGAGTCCGCTTCAGTGCGATGGTTCAATTTAATCACATCGAAAACTGATGGCCAGGGGCTAGTAGGACAAACTCTGGGCTGTAGTCCCCTCTGCTGCCTCTGGTCCCAACACTGTGTTTGCTATTCACCATCTCCATCAATCACTGTCTATTCTACATCTGTCTTATGTTTGGTCAACAGTCGGGCTGGTCTACATTGCTGGTCAGGTAGGGTGACCTAGATCATTGTCTTTGTCTTTGAGAAACCTGTGCCTTTGGTTACTTTGTCCTTGCCAGGCTCTAGTTGCTGTCAATGTTCACTCAGATCACTAGGCGCAGGAGCAACAGGACACATCCCAGTGATTACCCCTGATCCCTTGTAGCAGCAACCCTAGCTCTATGTGGCATTCAAGGTCAACCACCTGTAGTTCAGAGTGACCTAGCAGTAGTCACAGTTTCGAGTTCAAATGAACCATATTTTGTGTCCTGGTGGAAATGTCCATCCCCACCCTAATCTGAGGATCTAGGATATCTAACCTAGCAAAAGAATATTCTACAAGTGCATAGAGCCAATTCTATTCCCGCCTCTGGGTTCCTGGACTCCTGTGTTCTAACTAATAGGGTTATAGGACCTTAGATCAGCTACTGTTTTACAGCATACGTTGCAATATGAAGGGCAGTGTCCAACCTGCAGGCTGTTGTCTTCAGGCAGACTCGTTAGCTGAGTTTTTAACAGGCTATTCCAATATTCTGTTATTCTTGCTGAAACTGGGTGAGAAGACGTAATGTGTGGATCTTGTGATCATGTACCTGTTTTTGCAACTTTGTCCTGAAATCAGTCTCTTGGTCCAGGGCATTGTGTGGGATCCCAGGCTGATATATCTGGTGTTCTGTAAGTCACTGGATAGCACTGATGGCAGAGGCAAAGAAGACATACCCACAGCTGGGGTGGAAGACACGCCCACATCCCTGGTGGAAGGGATTTAATGGAATCGACCTACCATTAGGAGGCTGGCTGATCTTGAGGCAGCAGACATAGCCTTGCGAGGTGTCTACCTTAGCTGAGGTCTTTACAAGGTGAAAGTTGTCTTTTCCAACAAAGGGAATAGATCACATCCGCCAGCTGGAAAGGTTCAAGGGGGCACTTGGAATTCAGGATCTTCAGACTCATCTACTCAGATGTTCCATCCCATCTCCAAGCCCCATGCATTTTCTATCAAGGTCCTGATTCTGACATGTAGACCTATAGAAGCTATACATTTTTATTGCTATTGTTCTTAATTGTGGCATTTAAAGAAATAACCTTGCTGTAGAACTCCTGTGCTTGAACTTTGTCCCTTTTTAAATGTATTTTAGTCTCCTATATTTATTTGTCCTATATATTAAAGGTTTTTTTGTGAATTTTAGGTACAGATTCTGTATTTTAATGGTAATAAGAATTATCTTTTCAACAATTCATATGGACTTGCATTTATCCTATTAGTCAAGTGAAAAACGTATTTTCATTCCCTCCTTAGCAAGGTGGATAAATTTATTACGTCTTCACATCCTTATTCACACACTTTGTGATGTTTGTTGCTGTAATTTGAGATTTTAGAAACAAAAATATTTTGTTTCTGGTATTAATTCCATCACATGATAGTCAGTTAAAAATTAATTGGTATCCAATTTGTAGGTTTATTTCAAATAGACATTTTAAATTAAATTTAAATTATTAAGGTAAATAATTTAAAATAAACTTATATGTTTAATAATTTCAATGCTCATTGTCATATCATTCATATATGATTTATACATTTTGAATTATAATATCAATTGCTTCTCAGTTATACAGAGATTGTTCTTAAGTAGCAATGTTCTTATTTGCTTTTTGTTTTGTTCTTATACGCATTGTACACTTTCTAAAACTGCTAATCTTGTGTGACTTTGTTATCTTCAAACATAACAAGGCTTGGAATGAATATACAATTTTGGGCACAAACTAGTTCCAATACACTGAATCATTGTTTCCATATGTTCTGGAATTCAGAGTTACAAATAAGTGTAAGACCAGCCTATTATTCCTACATGAAAAAAATTAAATTGCTTTATGTTTTTCTTTGTAATTGAAGCATTTTTGCCAAGGTTTGTCCAAGTGCAAATCCCTTTTTATCAGCTTTGCTTTAAAATGTAAGAAAAATATTTTAAATCTACATATATAACTCTTTATTCAGTTCAGAAAATTTTCTTCTGTCATGCACATTTTAGTCACCGTGTTTTCCCATTTTTCTAGGTTCTTAAGGAATTACTACTATTCGTATGCTAAATATAACAGACAGAAAAACTAAATCCATCCTCCTCTCCCGTTTCTATAGCCCAAAGGAACTCCAGTTTATCCTCAAAAACTACCTTTATTTTGGAGTGTCCATTTTTTTCTAATTTGCTACCCATCTTAATTTTTATTCTGTATATCAATCCCAAAGATTCTTATTATTGTAGATAGTGTGAAAAATGTATAAATATTGAAGATCTTTGGTGTCATTACGGGCTTGGTACCGAATGATTGAAGTGGTATTTGACACTGAGTGGTTCATGACTCTCTAAAACCCTAAATGATATTCTCCTTCTGTCCAAACCAAATAAATCAAAACTTTTCTTCAATATTCATTACTTTCCACCTGTTCTCCATCCACTCAAAAAACACGTTAAGATATTTAATGTAGCAATGAGACGGCATAACAAAACATAAGTAATAATAATGATGTAGAATACAAACTAAATCATAAAGCGAAAACAGGAAATCAGCCTGTGTGAAAAAAAAAATACATACGGTGCCATTTTATATCCTTGTTGAAATCTGATGTCAGACTTGATCACGATCAAGATAGCATCAAGAGGCATGAGCAATTACGTCACTCACAGCGTCTTAGGATGAATACAAACCAGTCTCCCAGGAGACCCTCAGCCTATCCTTACAAATAAGGCTAGGAATAAATTTTGCGCAGGACCCAAGAAGTAAAAGAGTATCGAGGATGTTACACAACAGCTTTACCGTGAACACAGTGACTCGTTTTAATGGGGCTGTTTTGTTTTATTTTATTTTATTTTTTTTGGCCACAACCATGGCATGCCGAAGTTCCCAGGTCAGGGATCAGGGATCAAACCCATGCCACAGCAGTGACAATGATGAATCCTTAACCATTAGGCCACCAGGGAACTCCATAACTTTTCTTAATATAGGTAAATGTCACACTTCTTTAAAAATTATCCAATGGATGGAGTTCCCACTGTGGCTCAGTGGTAATAAACCCGACTAGGATCCATGAGGATGCGGGTTCCATCCCTGGCCTCGCTCAGTGGGTTAAGGATCCAGTATTGCTGTGAGTTGTAGTACGGGCTGTAGATGTGGCTCGGATCTGGCATTGCTGTGGCTGTGGTGTAGACCAGCGGTGCAGCTCTGATTCAACCCCTAGCCTGGGAACTTCCATATGTCCTGGGTGCAGCCCCAAAAAGACAAAAAACAAAAAAGAAAATTATCCAATGGAGAGCCAATTCAATGCAAATCAGGAAAAAGGTTCTCAAACAAACTGTCTTCAACCCAAAAAAAATTTTGCCGACAGGCAACTCCTGAGCTAAAATTTGGCCTAAAATAAATTTGGTTTGGCCACAATAGTGAATTGGGAGTTAATAAGAACTGGGCAATTGCATATAAAAATCCAGATTTTTTTCAGCCTTCCTTGAATCAGCATACAATTTGGCACCACTGGACTCACATGGCCACAATTAGTTGGCCCTGAGCAGCCGTGGCCCCTTTTGGACAGGGGATAAGCACTAGATTTTCCATAGCCCTCACTAGTCAGCATGACTCATTGTGTTACCTGCTTGGTCCCCAGAGGCATTTTCATTTATGATCAATTTTTGGACTACTGGCCAGTAATTCTCACATTTTCAATGATCCAGTTATCTGGGTCTTACACACTCTCTAGATTTGCGAATATATGGTTGCCTGAGCCTCACCCATTGAGATTCCACAACAGATGGGGCTCAGGCATCTGTATATTTCTAAATCTCCAGATCATCTAATACCCAGATGAGGCTGAGAACTATGAGTCTAAAGAAATGAATTTCTGGAAGTTTCTGTTGTGGCTCAGCAGGATGCAGGTTCGACTTGGCAACCACTTGCCTCATTTAATGGGTTAAGGATCTGGCATTGCTGTAAGCTGTGACTTGACTTGGACCTGGCATTGCTCTAGCTATGGTGTAGGCCAGCAGGTGTAGCTCTGATTTGACCCCTGGCCTGGGAACTTCCGTATGCCACAGGTATGTCCCCAAAAAGCAAAAAAAAAAAAAAGGAAGAAGAAGTGAAGGAAGGAGCAACGTGGGATCCTTAACCCACTGAGCAAGGCCAGGGACCACAAGCCAGCAAGCTCATGGTTCCTAGTTGGATTCGTTTCCGCTGTGCCACAATGGGAACTCCAGGAAGAAAGGAATTTCTAAGACAGCACTCCACACACATTTCTCTGAATTGAGCTTCTGACAGTTACTAAAAGCCTTCGAGTTTGAAAACCCATGAGTTTGAGATTATGCTTCCAGGATGGTTCTTTTTTGGTGCCTTATCATCTACAACACCTGGCTAAGCTTGGAGTAGTGTTGGAATCGGTCAATACAGCTCTAAAAATAATGCTATGCCATACTTTTGGGACCCTAGAAAGCACTTTTTGGGGGGACCCATGCTCATGGCATGTGGAAGTTCCCGGGCCAGGGATCGAACCCAAGCCCTAGCAGCAACTTGAGCCACAACAATGACAATGGAAGGTCCTTAACCTGCTGAGCCACCAGGGAACTCCAAAGGGTCAAATTTCTCTAAGACATAATCTGTAGTTACCTCAGAAGAGGGACAGGTAGAAATTATCTCTCCATCTTCCTTCCTCAAGAAACATGAAGACATTGCACCATCAGCACCTGTGACATTTGTCTCCAGGAGCCCTTTCTGGACCCATACCCTCATGGACACAGTGATGGACAACATTTTTTTTTTATTTATTTATTTTGCTTTTTAGGGCCGCATCTGCAGCATATGGAGGTTCCCAGGCTAGGGATCAAATGGGAAATACAGCTGCCAGCTTATGCCAGTCACAGCAACACAGGATCCAAGCAGCATCTGTGATCTACACTCTCAAATAGCAACACCGGATCCTTAACCCACTGAGCGAGGCCAGGGATCAAACCTGCATCCTCATGAATACTAGTTGGGTTCTCAACCGACTGGGACACAGTGGGAACTCCCTTTTTTTCCAGTCATCTTCTTAATTTTATTTCTATAGTTATTTCTCATAGTAATATGTTATAATGTTAAAATGCAATGGGTTTATTATTCTGTAAGCGAGTTAATAAACATTTTACATTTCTCTATTACAACTGTAATGGTTAGTACAGTAACAATGGGCAGAGGTCTCTAAGGTCGAGTGATTTTTATCTCCTCCCCATCGTGCACCCTTCGTCCCCCTCCGGTTTCTATTTACTTTGGAACTTAGGGACATCAACATGATGTGGGGCCCAGAGATCTCTGGTGGCATCTTCACACTCTGCCATCTGCATTTCCTCTGAGACGTAACACAAGAGATGCAAGACTGCACCGTCTAGAAGAAATAATATCCTGCTAGAAAGGTGTAACTTTATTCATTTCTTCAACACATCTTTTGAGCGTCTCCTTAGTACTAGGCAATGTTTTAGCGCTGGGGATCCAACAGTGAACAAAGAAGGGAGAAATCTCTGACCTCTTGGGGTGAACATTCTCGTGGGAGGGAAGATGATAAGGTAAATGAAAACAATAGACAGTATCTTTATGGTGATGAGTTACCAGGAAAAACATGAAAGGGAAAGGGAATAAGTAGGGAGAGTCAGTTTTAGGTGGTGTGGCTGGACAGGCTTTATTGAGAAGGCATTTTAGCAAAAATCTGAGTAAGCCTTGCCTAGCGAGGCCGGAAGAGCTTTCCAGGCAGAATAAATAGCAAATAGAAAAGCCACAGGTTGGAGTTCTCTTGTGGCTCAATGGGTTAAGAACCTGGTGTTGTCGTTGCAATAGCTCTGGTTACCACAGTGGCATGGGTTCAATCCCTGGCCCGGGAATTTTTGCATATCCTGGGTGTGACCAAAAAAATACGAACTGAACTTAAAGAAATAGAAAGGTCACAAGTAGGCAGTGTCTGGAATGGCCAAGGAAGATCAAGAAGGCATTATTAAATAAATAATAAAACTGGGAAATGCTGCAGAGGGCTGAGCTCCTAAATGCATCTCTTTTGAAGAACAAATCAGGCTCCATTTTAAGCAATGGAGTCAGTCCGAGTTCTAATTGCAAGCAACAGAAATAAACTGTACTGATTTTAAAGAAATAGGAGATTTATTGGAAGCAGAGTAGGTATGACAGAACTGATAAAAGGCTGAAGCACCAGGATTGGAAAATGGGCAGATCCAGAGGCAGAAAGTACAACTATCCTTCAGAAAAAAATTGGGGCCTGGACAACGCGATACAAGGAGACAATTGTTTTCTTGAATGGAAGAGTATAGGATGTAGTCAGATACGGAACGTGGAAAGGGATTATCAAATGACACTGGGCCAGATAATGAGAGAAAGAGAGAAATCAGGGGACAGAGGTATTGCCCAAGCTCCAACTGGCTAATGATATCACTGGTACTTTAGTGAGAAAGGACACCTTATTAATGCTAGAATCACTCTTTGTTTTAGGGGTTAATTTTTTTAAGCTGGGAAACTCTACATATTTAATACATATAAAATATGTGTGTGTGTGTGTGTGTGTCTGTGTGTGTGTGTGTGTGCAGTACAAAAGTAAATGGCTTAGTAACTGCAAAGAATTCGTCACAAGGAATCGATTTAATATTTCCCAACCCCTCCTTTTCTATTTTTTTAATAGAAATCCAAGTTAACATGCATCTTTAAGATACAGTCAAAGAACTGTATATTGAATATTACATGAATATGGTTTTATCTAATCAGTTGTATCACAGACGTAGTAAGAATAAAAAGAAATTACCATTGTTTGTGGGGTTAAAAGTGAAAATGAAACATCAGGGTTACAATCTAAGAGATTTGGTTTTGGTCCCTCTGTGTTAAATCCTAGACTTTATCAACACGGGGGAGAAAGCGACATCTTTCAATTGAGGGTAACTCTCAGGGGAAAGAATTAAACTGCGCCTAAAAGCTAAAGGCCACCTTAGGTTTTTGTTGATAAAACAGGGTTTTGTTTTGTCTTAAAGATACTTTATTCAATCAGATATTGTGTTAAATGTTTCAATTTTGTATGTTTACCAGCAAAGGGAAAGCCTGAGAAGCAGGAGAGACAAATTCATAAGCAGAGAGAGACCTTTGGAGATGGGAGGGCTCGCTGGAGAAGAAGAAAGGAGGGCATAAAAGGAGAAGAATCGAGAAGGTGTGTTTCAGAAATTTCTAGACAGTGTGGAGAACGTTCTGGAGACCACGTAGCAAAGTCTTGAGCAAACCTTTGCTATTTATTACCCTTCTCTCCATTTCAGACTGTTCCCCCTCAGAGCCAACTCCAAGAGGCTTTGCAGTCCAGACTGAGAAGTGAATGCACTGTGAAACAGAAATTCTTATATGGGAGCTAAAGTTACCAGGGCTCTTTGTTTTTATTTTTTTTAGTTATTGCTCTTGCCTGGAGAAAATGGTATGCTTCCATCTGCATTTCTTCCTTTCTCAAAAACTTCTCTATGAGCAGAGGATTTGCAGTAATTGGTCAGGGAGGGCATTTCCTGAATTTCTTGGACCATGGTGTTTCCTACACCTGCTCTGGGCTCTTTAGCTTTGCATGGAAACTTCCCATAAAGTCTTTCCATAGTGTAATCTATAAATCACCCTGTAGAGCAATATTAAACTTTAAAAATCAGCTTCCCACTTAAGAGTGCTTGTCAGATGAAGCTTGTCCATGTTCTTTCTTTAGCTGTGGAGGAGGGTGACTTCTCTCTTGAAAATGTCTAACTGGAGTCAACGGATAAGGGTTCTTTTATGTCTAATCCTCGAGTTGCCCACTTCATCACCACCCCAAATCAGATGAGGTTAGGACTTACCATAAATGTGATCTTACAGCATCTTCGGTACCGAGTTAAACTTGATTTTCAGACAAATGACAAATAACATCTCCTCCTCCTCCTTCTTCTCCTTCTCCTTCTCCTTCTTCTTCTCCTTCTTTTGGCTTTTTAGGGCCGCACCTATGACATATGGAAGTTCCAAGACTATGGGTCTGAATCGGAGCTGCAGCTGCCAGCCTACGCCACAGTCACAGCAATGAAGGTACTGAGCTATGTCTGCAGCTGCACCACAACGCATGGCAATGCCAGATCCTTAACCCACTAAGCAAGGCCAGGGATCGAACCTGCATCCTCATGGATACTGGTTGGGTTCTTTACTGCTTGACAGAAACTCCTACAAATAACTTCTTAGTATAAACAAGTTGCAAATATTTGTTTGAAATTTAGACTTAGCTGGATCTCCTGTATCTTAACTGGTACCTCTATTCATTGCATGTGTGATAATTATCCTTAGTTAAGTATTTTGTATAATTATGTGTGAACTTCTGTCTTCTAGTCTGTAAGCACCACGTGGCTAAGACTGCATCAGTCTTGGTCACAATCAAGCATCCAGTGGAATTCAGCTTCCTGGCCCTCTCCAGAAAGCGTCCTGGCCTGCCCTTGGGAGGGGACCAGTTTACCACATCTCAGTGCAGGGAGGGAGCGCCTGATCTTGGAGAGATAACAGGTCAAAAGCTGCCTGACTCTTCCCCCAGCCAGGCACCATTTCATGAATAGATGCCTCTTTGAAGTACTGTCTGAGTTAGGAGAAGAATAAAAGTGTTGGATCAAGGCCACAGAAGGCAGCCCATAAATTACATCTTTTGCTAACTTTCGCAATTTCGCTCAGTTTGGCTAAGCAAAACCAGCTCCGTGGTACTAACACCTAATGTTCTCAGAGGCCCCAACGAGGGGCTTTATAACTGCTATTTGCAAACATACGTTATAGTTTCCAGAGCTCTTTTGCATGTATTAATCATCTCATTTAATCCCTCACAACAACCCTGGGATAAAACTCTCAGTTCCCTTCACAAATAAGGACACTGAGGTTCGTGGACATATTTGGTACTTAGTAAATACAACTTCAAGACTCAACAACAGCACTCAGACCCCCAAAGTAATGTCCTGCCACTCTGCAGTGCCCCTCTGCTAGCGGTCTTCCTGCTTCTTTCAGATCCGTGGAAATGGACCCAGTTCTCGCCACCCGTATCTTGGGCTCCTTTTCAAGCCCCAAGGTGGCAACTCTTTGAATCCAGTCTGCAGAGGACTGCGGTGTACTCAGAAGGCATAATAAATGCCAACCATTATCATTTGAGTATGAATTTGTTCGTAGTTTTGTCAGGGAAGGTTAAATATCTTCCTGTTTTGTCAGCTTGTTTTCTGTGCATTTCTTGGCCCCATGTCCATCTGCCACCTGATAGGGAAACAGAACACAGAGGCAAAGAAGCAGCTTATCTGAGGGAGGGACCTGCAGATGCTCAGGTGCAGTTTTGCCTCCATGGACGAAAAGACCGTGTATGCAGGAGAAAAGGGGGCACAGGGTTGAAAGCCGAAGATGGGGAAGAGGCAGAGTGCTTGAAGTAGGAGGAAAGGCAGGTGCTAAAATCCAAAGGCCCAAGAATCAGTGAGAAAGGAATCGGGGCCCAGCTGCCCTTCAGCTTTGGACAACATTCTGAGAAACTTGAGGAATTTGGACAGTTTGTTTGGAAATATGGATGTTGGGAGAAAGACCTCATCTCCTGCCTAAAACATGGCTGAGTAAATGGAATGGGCTTCCTGTGCTGATACCGACAGGCTTCAGGGGAATGCAACATTTAAGGTCAAGGCAGAGCAACATTTCTATGTGTTTGTAAGAAACTACCATATGGCCCAACAATTCTACTCCTGGATATATATCCTAAAAGACAAAAACAATATTTGGAATCGACACCTGCACCCCAATGTTTATAGCAGCATTATTGACAATTGCAAAGACATGGAAGCAGCCTAAATGTCCATCAACAGGTGAATGGTTAAAGAAGTAAGAGAATATTACTCAGCCATTAAAAAAAAAATGAAATTTGGCCATTCGCAGCAACATGAATGGGCTTGGTAGGCATTATGCCAGGTGCAAGAAATCAGAGAAAGGAAAATACTGTATGATATCATTTATATGTGGAAAGTAATGAACATAGCAAAAAAGAAACAAACTCACAGACCCAGAAAACAAACTTGTGATTACCAGAGGTGAAAGAGAGGGGAACAATAAACTGGGAATTTGGGGTTAACAGATACACACTGCTACACATAAAATAGATAAACAACAAGGATCTATCCTACAGCACTGGGAAATATAGTCAGTATCTTGTAATAACCTATAATGGAAAAGAAGATGATAGATAGGTGATAGATAACTGAATCACTTTGCCGTACACCTGAAACATGTCAATCAAGTATACTTCAAGAAAATAAATTAATAAAAATAATAAAGGAAAAGGGGAAATGATGTGGGAAAAAAAATTTAAGCAGAAACTATATTACTACTCCCTGTATATACCTGTTGCCCAGTTTCAGCTACTGTCCGCTCACACTAGTCTTGTTCCTAAGACCCTCCCCTATCAGGACTCCCTTGCATTAAATTTAACCAAATCCCAGGCACAATTTTATTTTGTCTGTAAATAGTTTAGCATATATTTCTAAAGATAGGGACTCTAGACTAACTAGTTTTATTGGTCTGGCCTAGACTGGACTCCACGGGATTTGCCAGAGGCACTCGTGTAGAGAATGCAAAATGGAATTTCCATGGCTAAAGGCCATGGCGAGACTGTAATAAAACCATTTAATAATATTTGTACCCCGCTAAGTTTTAGGCTGTTCAATAAAATTATTACAGCTTGAGTATGAGTGACTTTATAGGATTCGCACAATGAGCTGATTCAGGAGCAGGAAGCTGGGAACTTGAGGCCCTGGACTAGGGCAACGTGGCCTTCATCTCCAAGATGGCGGCGCCTGGGCCGGAGGCGGAGGACCTCAGAGGAGGGGGGTCTGGCTCCGAGGACCACGCCCGCCTGTGGGGAGACAACGGCCTGATTTAGGTTCTTCCGCTTTTTACTTTTGATTCCAAATCGACATTCGGTTGTTTCATAGACTTATCAAAGTAGCACTGCTGGGTTAGGGAGGACACGTCACATGCTCAATCAAAAAGGGAATATGGATCATTTCTCCCACCATGGGTGGTGACCACTCAGGATGGAAAGTTTGCAGTGTCCACAGGACTTCATAAACATTTCAGAATGCTAAGCTTGTGTCATCTTGAGGACCCAGCTTTTAAGCGGCACTTATCATCCCTCCTCCCCCAGCTCAGTAATTACCGTGTGGGGAAAGGTAGGGAAGGCTGAGGCTTTTGACCGAAAAATCCTTCAGGATGGTAATTCTCACTCCCAGGGCCACGGACCACGGAGAAATCTGTGCATTAGTGACCTGATCACACTAGCATCATCATTTTGGTCCTTACTTAAATCCAATAAAGTATGTGGCACAGAGAATGAGTTTTGAGTGTAAAACAACACCATGTGTTTTATTCAGTAGATATGTCAAGGCCAGTAAGAAATCATATGTTTTATAAAGTGATTAATATTTTCCCACATATATCCTCCCTTGCCAGTTCTAATGCATGTAGATATAGATTTGATTCACTTTAAACATTAAAGAAAACCACTAATAGATTCATAGAACTTCCTCAGTCAGTGTTTACTTAAAGGACACTTGTACCATAGGAGGGTCTATGAGACATTCTGATATTTAAAGAGGATTCCCATATCAAAAACTATGGCAGAAGTTCCCGTTGTGGCTCAGCAGGTTAATAACCTGACTAGTATCCATGAGGATGAGAATTCAGTCCCTGGCTTCACTCAGTGGGTTAAGGAACCGGTGTTGCCCTGAGCTGGGTCACAGGTCACGATGCAGCTCAGATCCAGCGTCGCTGTGGCTCTGGTATAGACTGCAGCTGCAGCTCTGATTCAACCCCTAGTTCCATATGCTGAAGGTGAAGCCCTAAAAAGAAAAAAAAGGGGGGGAGGAACACAAGCTTATCATGGATTTTGTGTGAAGAAGCACAGAGGGAAAAATGCTTATACTCCAAAGTTCTCCATCACTAGAAAGCTGGGAAGCAGAGGGAAGATAGAACACCCTTACATGTGTATTACGTGTGTGTGTGTGTGTGTATATATATAGCTGCATAAATATGTACAGAAAAATACATATACAACATATATACCTATGTACATATACATGCATATACTTAGATATACACACACGTATATATATATATATATATGCACAGATGCATACATCCATCCATGCATGTATATATTCACATATACACATGCATAGATTCTTAGGTGGGTTAGCATGTATGAAAAAACCTGCTCTGGTTCTAAAAGCAACAATGCACGGAAAAGAAAGAAGGGGAAAACCGCTGGGTTCTCCAGTGGACTGGAGCTCACAGCAGTGGCTCAGAAATTCTATATCACTTAGGAGCTTTGATGTTCCTCCTTCAAGGGCATAAAGGAGTGAGCAGCTCCAGTGTCTGGAAAATGTCATCCACATATTAACTGTGGTTCTCATTGGCTGGCACAGATGGTAAGTAATGTTTACTTACTTTAACTTTCTATTCTTCTTTCTTATTTTAACCATCAGCATGCATCAGTTAGGTAATCAGAAAAATCAATACCTCTATTTTAACAGTCTGTATGGCAGGAAGATTTTTCTCTCTAGAAAGGAAGCCCAGGCCGGTGGTGGTCACGTGAGCAGTTGGACCTCCAAGACCAAGCAAAACAAAAGGAAACTCATCTATGCCAGAGACTCTGTGTTTCAAGCCTCAGGACTGCAGGGATGTTTAAAGAAAATCATATCCACATATTTCTAACTTGTTCAGTGTAAAATCTTCAAAGTACTGTTTTCTTTAAGTGTCCTCTGATATATTTGAAATCCTTGGACCATTTTTTCTTAAAATAATTTGTCATTCCCTCTGACAAATGAAGGTAAATGAGTTTCAGCACCATGCACTGTCAGCCATGGCATAAAGGGTTTTTTCTTCTTGACGGTGAATTGCAGCCAGCATTTCCTCTGCTGCATTATAGCGTGCAGTTGAGAAATGAGCAATCATGTACATCCCAGAGTGGAAAGGACAGGGATTTAGAGTGGGATGGCAGGCATTCAAGTTTTGGATTCACCACATATGGCGGGTTACCTCTCCCTGAGCCTTGGTGCCTTCAAATGTGAAAATACTTGGGTCAGAATGCTGTGAGGATCAAAGAACCCTGCATGTGACAACCCTGAGGACAGAAAGCAATCTCTGCATTGGTTAGGACTCTTTCAACTGCAAGTGCCAAAAGCCTGCTGAAACTGGCACATACAGGTAAAGGAATCTGTTGACAAATCCTGTCTGAGAACAGAGCTGAAAGGACCCCACTTGTGCTAAGACCTCACTTTTGCCAGTCCTGGCAGGCAGGCCCTCATCATGGTGGTCCATGGCATTTCCAGGCTTACACCCCACCTGGTAAGTCCCCTTTTCCAGAAACAATAAGAACAGAGTTCTGGGTTGGGCTCTTGCTGGCCTGACTAGAGTTACATTCCCACCCCGTGGACTGGGGGTGTGGTTCTGGGGACTGGGGGTGTGGTACGCACAGGGCCCGGGTCATGTGCCCACCTGGATCGTGTGCCCACCAGATGCAACAGGGTTGTGTTTACATGATCCGTGAGTGGAGAGGCCACAATTCAATCAGCGTGTATTACAGGTGGGGAAAACCAGTGCTGATCCAATCAGGACACCAAATACATTTCAATTATATGATAATAATTGCATAGGAGAAAAACTGTTTTTAAAAAATCATTAATGGAGTTCCTGCTGTGGCACAATAAGATCAACAGTGTCTCTTCAGCAGCAGGGATGCGGGTTCAACCCATGGCCTGGCGCAGGGGTTAAGGACCTAGTGTTGCCACAGCTGTGCTGCAGGTTGCAGCTTCAGCTCAGATTCAGTCCCTGGCCTGGGAACTCCAAATACTGTGTGTGCAGCCAAAAAAGAAAAAGAGAGAGAGAAAAAAATTTTAAATAAAAAAAATTCATAAGCAACAGATTCCATGAAGCTGATGAAAGTTAGACAATTACTGTTAATGAGCTGTGTTCCACTAAAATTTCACTTACAGACACTGAAGTTTTAATTTCACATAAAATTTTTACATCATAAGATATTATTTTCCTTTTGCATGTTAAAAGGAAAGAGTTTAGCTCATGGACCACTCAAAATCAGGCAGCAAGCCAGATATGGCCAGTGGGCTGTAATTGTTGACCGTGGTTTTAGAGGAAGAAGTTGAAATGAGATGCAGTCATAACAGGGCTTCTACTACCCCTAGGGAGCTGCAGAGCTGGAATGGGCCTGTAGAGTTGCCCAGAATTAGGACTAAGCTTGCCCGGAGCTGGGGCCTTGGATGCTGCATGTGCCTGGGAAGAGGGGATGTGCTTGGGTACAGTGGCCCTCTTCAGCACAGGACAAGTCTCAGAGAGGGACACAACTGAGAGCTGTCCTCTACGATACTTCCAGCAGCTAAAGTTAAGAGCACTTCAATCCTGGACTAGACCCATCAAAACCAATTCCACAGGTGGCCACGTTTTGATTACAAGAACATTCCACTGTTATTTCCAGTGTGCAGTCCATGAAAGTGACATACAAATGATGCTCAATTCTCTATAGTTCATTAAAACCCAAGGTCTGTCCTTTGAGGCTGTGGTCTCAATTCCAGGAATTGGGGGTGGGGGGTGCTCCTGAGTATTTATGGCTCCTTTCAAACTCAACTTCATTACTATGGGTCCCTTGTTCTGTGCCAAGAGTGGTGCTGGAGTTTTCACATGTTCTGAGAAGAATATCTGGTTTAAGCTCACACTGCTCTCAGCAGGACAGGCCAATAAAAAGAGACAGGAGTCTCTGGGGCAAGGAATAGCAACTTTATTCAGAAAACCAGCAGACTGAGGAGATGGTGGACTAGTGTCCCAAAGAACCATCTTGCCTGGGTTTGGATGCTAGCTATTTTACAGGAAAAAAAAAGGGGAGGCGAGGAGGTAAAGTTAAAAAAAAAAAAAAGAACCACACCCAGTAACTTGTTGCAAATGTTTTCTGGTTCCAGCCAGACTCTGAGGGGATGTGTTAATTTTTTTTTTTTCCTGCACCCGTTCACAGATGGGCCTGTCAGGATGTTTCCTGCAAGCTAAACAAAGTTATTTTAGATTAATGCCCAGGCAGGCTTCCTGGAGATGGGCTGTTATGTATACTTTAAGCTATAGACAACATCCCTTTAGTGACTAACTTGTAGCAAAAGCAATAGAGTACAAAGATAAATGTAAAAGAATGGATCCAATACGGAGTCAGATTTGTTCTTCCCTATTGCAAGAAGGTGGACCAGATTTGAAGTCTGGTCCCTAATAGATATACTGAAGAACCAAAACCCACGACTTTTATTTCTTCTAAATATTGTCCTGTTTCCCACCACCAAGTCCTCATTTCTTGACCCTTATCGTGACAGCTTGGTCCAACTCTGTGTCTTTCCCAGCCAGCTTCAGTCATTGGAACACTGCTCAAACTGGGAATTCTGTACTCGTCTCCTCTTCTTAGTGTAGGCTGGGACTGTGGTCGTCTCCTCTTCTCAGTGTAGGCTGGGACTGTGGTTGGGTGGGAGCACGTCCAAGCTTTCCCTCAACCTCTTCTGGGCACAAGCCTCTCTAACTGTAAGCAGAAGACGGAAAGAGGAAAGGTGTAGGTCCTTCATTTATGCTGGAGGAGACTGCGGGGGCCCTCCCGTGTCTGAGCATCCTTGGTGATCAGCTGCATCTCCAGCAGGAGGCATCAGGTGGTGCCTGGCTCCGGTCCCCCAGATACCAAACTCTTCTACCATCCGCTGCTGATTTCAGTACAACCCAGTTTCTGTAGCTCTCCATCATTTCTTGCCCTTTCTGCACCCTGAACTCTATCAAAATGACATCTCTCCTCAGTTTCTTTTAGGTTCTCACAACCATAACAGTCCAGAGTCAGGTCAAGTAGATTGGCTAAGTGGTTCTACCAGGATCTCTACCAAGAGTCTCTTGCGGGGACTCTGTTTCTGAAAAATTCCTGCCAAATTTGTGGGAGGGGAATTAGCAGCAACTCAGAGCCCCTTCACAATGTAAAGCTCAAGAGGAGAAAGTAAGCTCACCTCACAGGCTCAGCCTCCCCGCAGTGGCCCCTTTTCAAGGCCTCCCTTAGACTGATGCTGGGGGTTTGGTGGTAGGGCGGCTTCTCTCTCCTCAGCTGTCTGGAAGCCTTCTGGTGAGAGGGCTGGCCAAAACTGTTGGCAGAACTATGAATTTAGAGTTTAGGAACTTAGTACCATTTGCCTATAATTTGGGGCTTTAACTACAGTTCCTGCCAACAGAGAAAATCCCATTCAACAGGCTCTGATATGTTTTTGCTTTGTTTTATTTGGGTTGGATTGGGTTGGTTTTGTTATTGTTTGCTCTGCCTTAGAAAATAACAGGGTACTTCTAAATATTAGAGAAAAAAAAAAAAAACGCTCCCCCTGGAAAGCCCATCTTTGCTTTTCTAATCCCTTCTTGGCAAGACCTCTGGGTTGCATTCAATGACTGTGCTTAGTGGGCTTATCCTTCGGAAGAGCAAGGTTATATTTGCTTCACTGATAGACATCTTTCAAAGAAGCTTCTTCTTTCACGATGAAGTTTAAATTTAAAATCGGGTACTTGGGTACAAGGACAAAGGGCATTCCTATTCAGATCTAACTTTCTCAGAATTCTGCATTCTATATGCTATTCCTGAAACCAGTCATTGCCAAAAAGCTTGTACAAACAGTTAGGGAGTCAGCCTCTCCCACGGGTCATAAACAACTCTCTCCTAAATTCATGTACACAAATTTGCCCACATATGACTCCCATCAGTGTGATCCCACTGCTAACACTAGTCTGTGTTTTAGTAGAGCTGGGATAGAAGAGAGCTGCTCATGGGAGATCAGCACTTGTGAGGCCGAAGTGGGAGGAGAGGAGGGGAGCTCAGCCAGGTCGCTGGAAGGGCCCCTTTCTGAGAAGGGATCTATAGAGTCAGACATACACTTGAATATTAGAACCGCTCTTAGAACTTTGCTACAAGAGGGACACCCCACATAGGAAGAGGAAGCTGGGGATCTTCCCCTGGCTGGTGTGAGAACAAACAGAAAATAAAGCAAAGAGCATCCTTCTTCCCCGAGGCATGGGCAAAATCAAGAATTCAGTCCTTTCCTTCCCTCAACTTTTCAGACACATGCAGAGTTGCAAAAGGGGATTTGCATTCATGTTTAACTTCTCTGGAAAAGTTACTGTACGTAGGCAGAGCACAGAGGATTTTGAAGGCAGTGAAACTACTCTGTGCCGTACCAGAATGGTGAATATATGCCATTAGGCATCCGTCCAACCCCCGTGGAATGTCCATCACCAAGAGTGAGTCCTGAGAAAAACCAAGGAGCTGGGGGATGGTAAGGTGCCAGTACAGACTCAATATTGCAACATGTGCACCACTGTGATGGGGGATGATGATGATGATGATGGGGTTGGCTGTGTGTGTATGGGGGCAGGGAATATATGGGAACTCTCTGTGTCTTCCACTCTGTTTTCCTGCAAACCGAAAGCTGCTCTAACAAGTAAAGTCTATTAAAAGTGAGACCAAGCAAAACTGTGTTTGACTCTGTCCAACCCACACTTAAAGCAAGAAGCACAATCACTGAAGACCCTGTCTAAGGGGAGGCTTTTGCCGAGAGCATGGGGATCTCTCTAGAGAATTCTCTGCTTTCCCGTTGGATGCTTGCCCTATGCAATCCTAATCCAGTCCAGGGACCTAAGAAGATGAGGGCACCAGCTCAGCAAAACACACAAGGGGGTGTTAATAAGTCATACCCCTTGGCTTTCTGCTGGAATAATCTTTCTGTCCGGCCACCATATGGACTTGCTTCACCCCCTGGGGAGGAGGGCGGCTGCTCCTGTTCTTCAACGGCTGGGAATTTTATGCCTAATAAAGGCTTCATTTAACACATGAGTAGGATCATGGCTTGTCTGTAATGGCTGGGAGGTCTAGAGGTTTGCTATGTTTCATATTAAAAAGTGCGTATTTTTCCATTTGTGCTTTAAAAAAAAGCAGGGGAAAAATAATGAAAATGTGTCCATCCCTAATGGTGAATATACTTGCACCTTTTTGCAAAATGAGATCCAATACTGGGAGCATCTTACACAAAGATGTGGGTTTGTTTAATGACTAGTAATAAAAAAATGTGTCAAGTTCTCTTGGTATGGGCCCCTTCTTCTTCTCAAAACAGTCTTAGCCATCGAAAGTGGGTAACAGAAAGAGGGGCTGGGGTTGTCCCAAATACATGACTTTCTTTCCTCCTTTCTTCCTTCCTTCCTTCCTTTCTCCCTTTCTTTCTTTCTTTCTTTCTTTCTTTCTTTCTTTCTTTCTTTCTTTCTCTCTCTCTCTCTCTCTCTCTCTCTCTCTCTTTCTCTCTCTCTTTCTCTCCCTCTCTCTCTCTCTCTCTTTCTATCTTTTTAGGTCCACACCTAGGGCATATGGAAGTGCCCAGGCTAGGGGTTGAATCAGACCTATAGCTGACAGCCTATGCCACAGCCACAGCAAGGCCAGATCCAAACCTCGCCTGTGACCTACACCACAGCTCAGGGCAACACTGGATCCTTAACCCACTGAGCCAGGCCAGGGATCGAACCTGCCTCCTCATGGTTGCTAGTCAGATTCGTTTCTGCTGAGCCATGATGGGTACTCCCCAGGTGGCTTTAAGAGACTGAAACAATACAGAGGTGGCACTCAGCTATGACTTCATCCCTGATGCCAGAGGGACTCTTCCATCGCCTCTGCTGATGCCTACATTTTGGTTTCCTTGAATTTGTTTGCCTCTCAGGCTCAGGAAGAGGATTCTTTCTTGTTAGCTTCCACTCCTACCTCCTCATTAACCCTTCAACTTGGAAATAAAAGAAAAATTGGCAATCTCTGAAAACATTCTTCTTGGGCTTTTGTGTGGTACTTACAGGATGCTTCAATTAGCTCAGAGGATTCTTGGCTGGCAATCCTTATTACATCTATTGTTAACTCATCAGTGAACCCAAACTGCCCAAACCAAGTTTTCCACTCAATAATTAGCCAATGGTTTCATTTTGTGGTTTCTTCCATCAACTAATTACAGCCTTCAAAAGAATGATATCAGTGTCTGGCTAGAAGAAAAGTTAAGCTAATCAGAAGCCATTTTCAGAGTTGACTGAAAAGAGAGAAAATTAATGTAAGATATCAAAGAAACCATGCTGCCAGCTTTGAGGAGACAGTGAATTCACAGCTTAGAATTCTGAAATTAATCTTTTACACTGTGCTTCTTCCACGAAGTTGTAGAAATTTGGCGTTAGGGATACCAACAACTTGGAATGTTAGAAACAATCCATCCAAACTCCTGCACTCGCAAATGAAAAGAACGAAGTCAAGTTTAAAATCACTTCATCAAAGGCTCAGAACAGAATCAAACTGAAACTTTGATCTTTCTAAGATTCTTTGAAACTTTTAGTATAGAGTTCTGTTTTAATAAAGTGAAATAAAGTATAGAGAAAGAATAATCTTACACTTACCGGAATATATTCACAATGACTTTTAAAGCATAATATTCAGTCATTACTATATAGTAGTTTGCAGAGGCGGCTCTCATTACTATAAAGTTCAAAGAGCCAAACCAGAATTTCTGTCTTCACACACTTTATTGCTTCTGTGGCACCCACAGGACCACTGTCAGGGTACATGGACTCTTTATAAAGGCACAGTTTATAGAGGCACATTCATTAGACCCTGACATCTCACAGCAGTGGCCGCTCTGTCACCTTTGCATCTCAAATTAAGTGGAGCTCTTTGCCAAGTCTTGAAAGCAGTGGATCATGATCCGAAAATATACATTTGTTGTCTGAACCCTAAGATCTGGGGATTATTTGATACCTGGTAAACATGTTCCGATCTTTTCTTTATGTTTCTGCTCTTTGTACAAATTTTAGTATATCACCTTTTTTTCAATATCATTAAAACATTCTCCTACACCTTATTTTAAAAGTTTTGCTCAATCTAGAATTTAGTTTTTCTTACAAAATGAGGAAGGATCTAACTTTATTCCAAATGGAAAGTCCAATATTTTAGTGGTTCATTTTTTTCCCTCAATTTTCCACCTGCTATCTCCTTCATATACTTCTCAAATGTGCAATTGCAGGTTTTTTTTTTTTCCTGGGTTCTTTGTTTTATGCCACTGGCCTATTAGTCTATCCTGGAAACTAAAACTACATTGTCAGTTACTATTGCTTTATAATAAATCTTCATTTGTAGTAAAATGTGTCTCTATTTTTATTCTTATTCAAAATTATCCTAAATGTACTTGGTCAGGTAATATTTATATGAATTTAGCATCTACTTGTAAAGTGAAAAATCATGTTGGGAAATTATTTAGAATTACATTGAATTTTTTTTTTTTGGTCTTTTGTCTTTTTAGGGTGGCACCTGCGGCATATGGAAGTTCCAGGGCTAGAGGTCAAATCAGAGTTACAGCTGCTGGCCTATACCATAGCCACAGCAATGCCAGACCCGAGCTGCGTCTGCAACCTGCTTACGGTAACACCAGATCCTTAAACTGCTGAACGAGGCCAAGGATCGAACCCATGTCCTCATGGAGACTAGTCATATTCATTATCCACTGAGCCACGACAGGAACGCCAGAATTGCATTGAATTTTGACATTTATTTTGGAAGACTTTCCACTGAATTTTTCTTTCTCTGAAATAAAAACATGGTATAGCTCTCCATCTATTTAGCTTTAATTTTTTTTCCAAAATTTTATTTATCCCTAGTTACCTTAGAGTTTTTGGTACCATACTAATTATATCTTTTTTATTTGCATTTTTAATTGTTTGCTGCTCACACAAAAGCGTATAACAATTTTTACATGTACAAAGCTTACTGAACGCATTATTTCAAATCATTTATCTATGAGAAAAGGTAAATTTATTTATTTCCATGTTTTTAAAAAAATTTATCCTGGTGTACTGCCTAGGGCCCCGATTAAATGAGGGGGGAAAGCAGATATGCCGGGTATTCTTGCGTTTTTCCAGATGTTTAAAGAATTGCATTTAAGGCTACATGATTATGTGCACTTGTTGGAGATGTTTTTGTGTTAAGTTAAGGAAGTTTTCTACCCATCATAGATGCTAGAAAAAGAGGGAAAATCTTCTATAAACACTTCAATTTAGCAAAATCGAGTTTTCCCAAAGCCCATTTTGTCCATCTCATGTACACTGAGTTAACTAAAGAGCTTCTCTGAAAGTGTTTCACATTTCAACTGAAGTATCAACCAGTCTGAACCAATAATTATACTAATGGCATGTGATTTTTCACCCCTTGAGGATTAGAATTCCAATTCAGGTAGAGGCCCAGGCAATGAATTTCTTGTAAGGATTTGATTTTCCGTGTCAAATCCATGGCATGAATGAGCATCCTCATCTTCCCCCAATTCTGAAAAGGCAGTTTGATATTGAAACCAAACAGGACCCTGCAGAGCCTTCCCAGGACAGACCTTTCCTGGGTCCCCTACCTCTTTTACATAGAAAAGCTTTAGCCTCCTAAACTCCTCCTCCAAGTTCCAAACAACAATCAAGCAAGACAAAATCATAATAGTTGAACCATCGAACAAAGTCGAGAACCTTATTTCCTCCTCAAGAGCTATAGATAATATCCTGAGCCACATCCTTGTCTAGTTTTACAGATACTAAAACCCCACTGTTGTAAGAAGGACCAGACCAGTTTGAATCAGAAAGTTGTTGACGTCACTCCTGAAATGCCACTCTATTATCTCACCACCAACCAACCAAAAGAACATCCACAAGCTGATCAGGCATTCTGACACCTTCTCCGTCACCTAGTCTTTAAAATCCCTTCCTTAAAATTTTCCGGGAGTTCAGGCCTTTGGGGCATGAGCTGTCTGTTCTCCTTACTTGACACCACATTGGTCACCTTGCAGTAAGCATTGTACTTTCTTTCCTTCACCACAACCCGGAGCCGGTATGTTGGCTTTGCCTTGCACAAGTGAGCGGACTCAAGCTTGGTTTGGTAATAATAAAACTCCCCTTTCTCCAGAGCTGCAGGTATTCTGAAGTCTTGGCATTATCCAAGGGCCTCTCATCTGACTCCCATTTACTCAGGAACAAGAAATAGGAATGTTCTATGGGCATTAAAACTCAATTGTCCTGAGTCACTAGACCCTGGGGACAGCTACTGCATTGCTTCTGGCTTCCTGTCCTGATGGTCAGCCCTTCTCTATTTGAGACACACTTAACATTGGTGGTTCTCAAACTTTTTGGTTTCAGGAACCCTCTAAACTTGTAAAATTTACTGACAACTGCAAAAGAAAACCTTTATTTGGGTGGATCATATCTGCTAATAGTTACTGCATTAGAAATTAAAACAAAAATTACTTTATAATTCATGTAAAATACCAATAACAATCCATTAAATGTTAACAGAAATTATGTATTTTTATTTAAAAATTTGCTATCCAAAAGAAACATAGCTGTGAGGACAGTGGTGTTGCATTACATTTTTACAAATCTCTTTAATGTCTGACAATGAAAAACAGCTGGGTTCTCATATCTGCTTCTGCATTTAATCTGTCATGATACGTTGCTTTGGTTGAAGTGTGTAAAGAAAATCCAACCTCACAAAGATAGGCAGTCGGGAAAGTTTTTAACTATAGCTTTTAGTAGCTTTTAACTAGAGATACTTTCTTCTGATAGCACACCTAAACTCAAGTGGTAGCTTGGTTGCAGTGTGGAATTGGAAACCACGATGAACTTGTCTACTCTGTAGCATTAAAACGTTTGGTCTGTCTTACAATTGCGTTGGATCCTGCATGCACCTTTTGATACTTTTTTAAAAAATGTCAGTTCACCTAGTCTTTCAGATCTTCCAAATATTACACATTTCATTCACAGTATAAAAAAACACATCCATGAAAAACATCAGCAATCTCATAAATATTATGAAAATAGCTGCAATATCATAGATCCCTACCAGGAGTCTTTAGGGGTCCCTAGGTCACCTTAAGTACCAACGTCTTCAGCGGTACAGTTAAATTTTATTCACCATATCTCGTGTTTCAGATCTTCCGTATCTGCAAATTTTCCTGAACCAGCAGCAAGAAATCTTTTCTGTCAACAAAGAAACGTATTACAGTGAAACGTTACAAAGAGCTATCAACAATCTCAACAATGTCTTCAAGCATAAACTTCTTGCATACTCACCATGGGCCAGGCTCTGCTCCAGGAAGCAGTGTAGTGAGTAGGAGAAGATGGATTAAATTCCTGCATAGAATAATTTTATTGGCTTCTATTGGAGAGCCAACTTAGTTTCTTCCACAATAGTCCATTATTATTGCTCACCAAATAATTCATACCTGCATTTTAAAAATACAAGTGGCCCCAAAATATGTGGGAACTCTCTGTGCTATCTTTGCAGTTTGTCTATAAATTTAAACTTATCCAAAATAAAAGTTTATTGTAAAGAAATTAAATGGGGTGTTCCCATCGTGGCTCAGCGGTAATGAACCCGATTAGTATCCCTGAGGATGTGGGTTCGATCCGTGGCCTCTCTCAGTGGGTTAAGGATCCAGCATTGCTGTGAGCTGCAGTGTAGGTTGCAGACGCAGCTCAGATCCTGAGTTGTTGTGGCTGTGGTGTAGGCTGGCAGTTGCAGCTCGAATTCAATCCCTAGCCTGGGAACTTCCATATGCCATGGGTGCGGCCCCAAAAAGACCAAAAAAAAATTAATTAATTAAACAAATTAATACAGAGTGTTTCCATTACATTGTCCTGAGTCAAAAGTATTGGATTACGCATTCAGTTTAAGCTGTAGCTTCCCTTTTATAAAGAAGTTGACTTCAGGGAGTTCCCACTGTGGTGCAGTGGGTTAAGAACCCGGATGCAATACAATAGCCAAGACATGGAAACAACCTAAATGTCCATCGACGGAAGAGTGGATAAAGAAGATGTGGTACATATACACAATGGAATATTACTCAGCCATTAAAAGGAAAGAAATAACGGCATTTGTAGCAGCATGGATGGACCTAGAAATTATCATGCTAGGTGAATTTAGTCAGACAATGAGACGCCAACATCAAATGCTATCACTTACGTGTGGAATTTAAAAAAAGGACATAATGAATTTCTTGGCAGAACAGATACTGACTCACAGACTTTGAAAAACTTATGGTTTCCAAATAAGACAGGTTGGGCAAGTGAGGGGATGCACTGAGGGTTTGGGATGGAAATGCTATAAAATTTGGTTGTGATGATGGTTGCACACCTATAAATGTAATAAAATTCATTAAGTATTTTAAAAAAAAAAAAGAATCTGAATGCAGCAGCTCTGGTCACTTCGGAGGCACAGGTTGGATCCCAGACCCAGCACAGTGGGTTAAAGGATCCAGTGTTGCTGCAGCTGAGGCGTAGGTCACAGCTACAGCGTGAACTGAATTCAGTCTCTGGCCTTGTAACTTTCATATGCCATGGGTGTGGCCATTAAAAAAAAAAAAGTTGACTTTATTTAGAAACTTGACTTCCAAAACAGATAAAACTGTTTGATCATAACAGAAGAGATGAGTTTGGGAGGAGGAAGAAAATGAATTCAGAAATATCCTAAAATATTAAACTATTAAAACTACATACTATTAAGTTAGTACATAGCCTAGTGCACTTCTGTGTCCGTCTCTAAACTAAATGCCCTTCTTTTAACTTTCACAAGTATCCTATGCATTAGGCACTGGGAATCTCTGCTCTTCACAGAGCGACTCAGAAAGTTCAGTAACTTGTTTGTCGGTGACAGAGCCAGAGCAAGAGACACTCTCTCTGGACCCAGGCCCCCGGCTTTTAGCCGCTTGGCTCTACTGTTCTTACTGATGTGATTTCCAGAAATGGAAAAATTTACAGCCATTGAAGCCCTCATCTCAGTGAGCAGAGAAACGTTTTCGTTGTTGTTGGACTCGGTCCCTAATTTTCACGCTACCTTTCTCCTTAAGCCATTTCTTTTTACTACTGTTAAAGTTGATTTATAATGTTTCATCAAGTTCTGTTGTACAACAAAGTGACCCGATCACACACAGTTCCCTGTGCTGTACAGTAGGATCCCACTGCCCATCCACTCCAACTGTAACAGTTCGCATCCAAAACAACCTCCAAAATGCCCATCCATCCCACTCCTTCCCCTTTCCCCCCTGGGAGCCCCAAGTCTGCTCTTCTTGGCCATGATCTGTTTCTGTTTATTTTTTTTAAGCCACTCTTAAGGATGTGACTGTGGATGGTTTGGTTGGGTGTTCAGAGGGTGGTTTCACTGAGTGATAAATCAAGGTATCTGTGAGCAGAAGCCCAGAAATCTAAAGTGGTTCTAGGAGAGAAAAAAAGGCGAGATTTTAGACAGGGGAGATTTTAGACACTCTCCCTACCAGAAGGAAAATTAAACAAATGAATTTAATACAATTAATGTTTAGGTTTTAATTTTTTTTTAATTTAGTATAGCTGATTTACGGTGTCATGTTTCTGTCTGTTGTACAGCAAAGTGATTCAGTTATATATATATATATATATTCTTATTCAGATTCTTTTTTCTTATAGGTTATTACAAAATATTCAATATAGTTCCCCAAGCTCTACAATAGGTTCTGTTTGGTTATCTATGTTATATATAGTAATATGTGTATCTTAATTATTTACTGTTTACTTTTACAAGGCCTGATAAGTTTTGTAAGCATTCTATCCTGGAGATTTTTAAAATATACTCAAAAAAAGAGAGAATAGACATATAAGCTATATCAGCTAAATTAAACAATTAGCAACCTTAAAACCATCTTATTTTACTATTCACTCACACACTTTTTTGAAAGAATGGCTAAAGTTTTTTTTAAAGCAAATCCTGTATTTTATGTCACTTTGCCCAGAAATACTTTGTATCATCTTAATATTTTTGAAAGATAACCATAGTACAAGGGTCTCTTCAAGAAATGAATAATTCCTCGGGAGTTCCCTTCGTGGCTCAGTGGTTAACAAATCCGACTAAGAACGATGAGGTTGCAGCTTAGATCCCTGGCCTTGCTCAGTGGGTTAAGGATCCGGCGTTGCCATGAGCTGTGGTGTAGGTTGCAGATGTGGCTCTGATCCCACGTTGCTGTGGCTGTGGCGAAAGTCGGCGGCTACAGCTCCTGTTAGACCCCTAGCCTGGGAACCTCCATATGCTGCGGGTGCGGCTCTAGATCAAGGCAAAACGACCAAAAAAAAAAAAAAAAAAGAAATGAATAATTCCACACCAGGCTTGGTTTTGTAGTCCCCTAACTGTCTCAAGCTTAACATTGTATGGTTAGTTAATTGAAATCAGGGTCCAAACAAGTTCCATACATTGCATTTTATTGACCAGTCTCTAAGGTTTCTTTTCATCTCTAACAGCCTCCCTTCCCCTCATATGCTCTGATGTCATTTATTTGTTAAAATAACCAGGTTGTTGGTCCCTTTGCATTTCTTACAATCTGCATGTGCTTCCTTGTGTTGTCATTTAACTTGTTCCTCTACTCTTCATATTTCCTCTAAAGTGATAATCGGATGAAAAGCCTTGATTAGATGATAGTTTGTTTGCTTATTGGGTGTTTTTTGGGGGGGGCAGGGGCATATCATGAGCGTCCTATTCTGAGTGATACTAGATGGTCGGGTTGAGAGGACTGAGTCAGTAGGTTCTGGTGCGGTCAGTCTGGTCCAGTCGCGAAGAGTTTCCCACTGATTTTCCCTGATGATCTTACCAGGCAGTGGCTAAATAGTTGCCTATGTCCACTTTCTCATGAAAGGCTACAAATTGATCATCTAATCCCATCATTCTTTCCGCTCTTATTAGCTGGAATTCTTCTACAGATTTCACTCTGAAATAGGGTTGAATTTTACATTATTTCTCTATAAATTCATCTAGAGCTTTTGTCTTTTTACTGAGAGTCAAGACCATTTGTATTCCATGACCTAGTTGGTAATTATGGTCTTCTTTCTTGTTTTTTTTTTCTTCCTTTCTTTTCTCTTCTTTCTTTCTTTTTCATTATATCTTTATCTTCTCTTTCTGTGTTTTGCTATATGGATGGCATTTTATTTGCATTTTTGTTATTCAGTGTCTTGGAGTGTGTATATGGTAGACAGACTTTGTGACTTCTCAGGCCACGCCCCTTTGCCTAAGAATTCTCCTCACCTCTGTGACTGAGCCCATGGCAATAGTATTTGTACAACATGACCCTACAAAACTAGGCTGAGCCAAGAGAACTAAGGGTCAGACATTTGACCCTAACTGGGCTGATCAAAATCTCTCCCCTAGGAATTTGCAATGAGGGCCTTATATGTGCTAGTCAGTTTGAGGTTCTTTCTGGAAGTAAAAATATCTATAAGCTTGAGCTGTGTTTGCATTTTTGCACCGTTCATAGTGGAAACCTGGGAGAAAGGAAAGAATGAAGCAAAGGTGCAAATGTGTGTAACCATATTCTAGAAGGAAGTGTGGGAGAGGGCAAGGGGCAAGGGCCAGGGCAAGAGGGAGACACTTGTCTGAGCCCCCATGTTGCCTGAAGCTCCTCCATTCCTGAATCTAACCCTCCATGGCTCTGAGGCATGTCCTGTCTTTGAGGCCACGAGATGCCCCAGCCATATTTCAGGGGCACCAACATGACACTGGCTTCTGGCCATGTTACATTTTCAGGTGGCTCTTTTGTCTCAGAGGTGACACGTGGCAGCTTCCAAAAGGACTCCTCGTTGCTGACTCACTAAACACGGAGGATGGTCTGCTGCACATGCACTTGGGCTGCTGGTTCTCTGCTGTCCACACCCGCTCAGACCTTCTCTGTTGAACTCTCGTCACCTCTCTTGTGGTAGCATCATTCCTTTAAGAAGGTGCCTTTCCCTCGCACACCCTGGCTCAAATCTGGCCATAGGAAACTAGTGCCTTTCACTCTAGGCATATGGGAGGTTAGTTGCTTTGCAGCCACAGCTTTCTACTCCCCTAGGCTGCTGGAGGCAGCCCTGAGCTTTCCCTGGAGGGATGTGTCGGGGGGGTGCATTCTCAAAGTTACTCTCACTAGACTTGAGACTTAGAGAAACACCTTCTCCACGGGAAGTGACAGAAATCGTAGCACCTCCATGACAACTCTTGATGCAGAAATCCACTCTGGAAGTTGCAACTTCAAACTTTCATAAGCATCAGAAGGGTATTGAGCCAAGGCTCACAAAATTAGCTACCGGCCACCTCCATTCTGGGTTTTGCTGCATGATCAGTTCTTCACTGAGGAATGTGGGAATGGAAGACAACGGTCCTGGGGCTGCAGACTAACTGGGCAGGTTTTCACTTCTACAAATGCAATACACACTTACGCAGACTCCTTTGCAAGGCTCACCTGTTCATTCAGAGCTCAGGGTTATAATTTATTCAAAGCATGCTAAGTGAATAGGGTCGGTTGAAAATCACCCCAAATTCATAATAATCTGAGCGTTTAAAAATTGATTCATTCTTTGATTTCTTTTTTCTCTCTCTCACTCGGCTTAAGGTTTCTCTTATATATATGAGCACCTTCCAGCTGTAGGAGAGAACTTCTTGCCCATGCCCAACCCATCCAAGCCACTAACAGTATGTTTAAAAGTTCCTCTGATAAAATCTGATAAAGATCTAACCTTCCTTTATTCACTCTTTATATTCCATTTTACTGACACTCCAAAATGTATTCAATGCCTCTTTTCATTAGTTAATACTGTTTCCAAGATATTTGTCATTGTAAACTGATCTGTAATCAGCATCATTTTTCCTTATTGTTTTCCATATTTATGCTTATACTTCTATGGGATAGATTCCTAGTGGTAAACCGGTGTGTCAAATTTACATACATTTTTCAGTTTTACTAAATGTTGTCAAACTGCTTTCCAAAATATGCTGAAACAAGGTACTTTCCAAGTTTAATGGATGAAAATCCTCCCCCACCCGCATCTCTGCTAATAGTAAGTGATATCACGCATTAATTTTTACCAGCCCAGTGATTATATGTGATATCTTGCTGTTACCTTAATTTGTAATTTCCCCAACTGTGAAGGGAGTAGAGAATATTTTCATAGGCTTTTCGAGCTTACTATTTGAATTATTTGCTGATTTCTAGTCATACTCTTCTTCCATTTTTCATTTGAGTTTTCTCTGTTCATTATCAATATAAAAGGCTACTTTCGTAATATGGAGATTAACATTTAATCTGTCGTCTAAAACATAAATATATCCCTATTTAACATTAATTTACATATTTAGTGATCTTTTCTAGTAAATGTTTAAATTTTTGTTTTTTATTAAAACATGTTCTACTCTCTTTGATAGTATATTTTTTAACCTTTGCTTATTAATTAACTGGAATTCATTTTTTGTATAAGGTGTGAGGTAAAAAGTTACTCTTTTTTTCTAAAGCACTGAGAATTTTTTAGCAACATTTATTAAAATAATTTTTGAATCAATGTAACAGCACTATAATTATATTCAAAATCGTGTGTATTTTAGGTCCTATTAATAGCTCATTACGATCCAGTGAGTCAGCTATTTTTTTAAGAAATTTTGATTATTTCAAATTTGGTAGGACAAGCTTTTCCTCTCCTCTCCTTTTTCATCTTTTAAAAAAGAAGACATAGGAATTTATATTGTGCGAATTCAGGTAAATGTTGGTGTAATTTCAAATTCCACAATTTTGATTACAGTGGCATGTCTCAGGTAATATTCACGAATCTAGAGACCATCAACTTCTTTAGGCTTTAGGAGCAAAGCTAACCTGTCTAGAAAAGTCTGCATTCAGATCTCAAGTTCTTGTTTACTTTTCATTTCTTACTATATTATTTATTGTTTAGTGAATCAAATCTTTCTACTTTTTAAAGTATGTGTAATTACACTTTAACTTTCAGAGATATTTTAAAAGAAAAGTATTACTGAGTCTACGTTATGTGGCTGTAGAAGGAAATATGACTCAGAAGACTTTGGGAAGATTTCAAAAATTAAATCTTTTGAAACCATAATAAATGATTTCAATGAAACATCTGTTTGAATAGGGCAGTTGGCTAGAAGCCACCCTTGTATTCCCCCTTTATGTCTCCCCAAAATATCCATGAAGACACAAGAAAGGTTGCAAACATAAAATGAAACTGAAAACTAAGACAGGCAGTTGACCTAATGTTAGAATTGACACTAATTATATGTCAGATGACACAGGATTGAGGAAAAAAGACCATGAGGGCTTATCTCATGAAATATCTTGGCTTTTCTTCACAAAATCAAAACCACCTGAGCGAAGAGAGAAGCTCGTTTGCATTTTCCAAAATACGTATCCCAGGAAGCAAAGATTTAGGGCCTGTAGCAAAAAGGAAGTGGTATCATCATTCTTCTGCCTCCCCAAGATGCTGATCTGGGAGTCGACCAGCTCCAGCCCCTCTACTGGTGCCTCCCCTGTCTCTCTTACCTTACTGTACCTGTTTATTTGAAGAACTAAAAAATAAAAATGTTCAATAATCAAACCACAGAATACAGTTCCTTGCTAACCCTTAGAAGCTACTTTATGAAGCAAGTCAAATGCTCTTTTGGCAACCCTCCAACCTGTCATTGCCATCTGATCTCTTATGGTCCTCTTTCTATATTTCAGCCAACCAGTTTAGGGCTAGACATAATCCTTGAGAAATGAGAAGTGCATGAGGTGAGCACCACATCCACTAGGCTTTCTTTCTCAAGGCATTTTCCAAACCATGGCAAGAGGACAACAGAGCCCAAGAAATGAGTAGCAATCTCACAGGACGGGAGAAATGAAGACGGGAGTTTGGGATTGTGAACGTGCTAGGTTTGGGGTGTCACGGCCCTGGAGCAGAGGAAGCTGTACAAAGGAAGCTCAAAAAAATCTGTGAAGTATTGCTTTTTTCTTTAATTAACTTCTAAGATGTGCATGCCCAAGGTGAGATTCTACAAGGCTCAAATCATTAGCTTCTGAGAGGCTTAAAGCTGAACAAGATTTTTAGGGGTCCTAGAGTGGGGATATATTAAAATAAAATTTGATGTTATATAAAAAGATAATACATCATGAACAAGAAAAGTTTACTCTAGCAATGAAAGGGTTTTTTTTAACATCATAAAATCAATGTAATTAACTATATTTACCGATTAAAGGTGAAAACTTCAAAATTGCATCATTTGATGCAGAAAAAGCAGTTGATAAAACTCAACCCTGATTCATCATAAAACTGTCAGTAAACTAGAAATAGAAATGTCTAATTTTGACAAAGGATATCTATAAATATTATAGATAATAATGTACTTAATGACATATTGAACATTTTCTCCCTGATCTCAGGACAAGACAATGATGTTCAATTTTACCACTTACATTCAACATATACTAGAAGTTCTACTCAGTTCAATAAAGTTAAAAAATAAACAAAACAGCAAAGTTAGAAAGCAGTGCAACAGTCTTTATTCTTGTGTATGATTGCATAAAAAATTCAAAGGAGTCTACAAATGGGGTATTATAACTGCTAAATGAATTTAACAAATTCCTAAATACAAGGCCAGCATAAAAACATTAGTGTTTCTATAGGCTAGCGATAAACAACTAGAAAATAAAATAAAATGGCATTTAAAACTGTATTAAAATATCAAATACCGGAGTTCCCTTCGTGGCTCAGTGATTAATGAATCCAACTAAGAACCATGAGGTTGCAGCTTCGATCCCTGGCCTTGCTCAGTGGGTTCAGGATCTGGCGTTGCCGTGAGCTGTGGTGTAGGTTGCAGATGCGGCTCTGATCCCGCGTTGCTGTGGCTGTGGCGAAAGTCGGCGGCTACAGCTCCTGTTAGACCCCTAGCCTGGGAACCTCCATATGCTGCGGGTGCAGCTCTATATAAAGGCAAAAAGACAATATATATATACATATATATATATATATGTGTATATATATATATATATATATATATATATATATATATATATATATATATCAAGTACCTAGTAATAAATCTACTGAAAGACATGTAAGGCCTCTACCCTGAAAACTATAAAACATTGCTGAAATTAAAGAAAACCTAAAATAGATGAAATAGTTAATATTGCTATGTACAAAATTACCACAAACTTAGTACTTAAAAATAATGAATTTATTATTTAACAATTTCTATGAGTCAAAAGTTCAGGTTCAGCTTAGCTAGGTTTTCTGCTGCTGCAACAAGGAGACAACAGGCAGGATTCTCATAAGGAGACTTCCCTGGAGCAGAGTCCACTTCCAGACTCACTCAAGTTGTTAGCAGACTTTACTTCCCTGTGGCTCTAGAGCTGTGACCCTCTTTGCTGGCTGTGTGCTGGAGGTCATGCTCATCTCCTAGAGATCGCCCACAGCTCTCTGCCACGAGGCCCTGTCTGCAGGCAGGTGACAAGCTGGTAGTTTCCCTCTTCAAGATCAGCAGATGAGCAACAGCAAATCTGATAGCAAGATGGAGTATTATGCAGCGTAACGTAATCACGGCAGTCGCAGCCCGTCCTCTGTCAAGTTCTAGCAGTTAGTAGCGAGCTCTAGATCCCATCCACACTCAGGAAAAGGAGATGAGCTCCAGGAGGTGAGGATCGTGGGAGTCACGATGGTGAGATACACGATGTCCATGGATTGGAAGACTCAATATTGTTAATATAGGCAATTCTCTTGAAATGGACATATATACATGCAGACCATCACAATCAAAATCCCAGCTATTTATCCCTGGAAATTGACAGATTTCTAAATTTAAAAATTATACAGAAAGCAAAGAACCTAGCCAACCTAGATCAATCTTGAAAACAAATCCTCTTGATATTCCATATCTTGATTACAGTGTGGCTTACCTGGGGTAGGCATTAAACTGTGCACTTGAGATCTGTGCATTCCACTCTATGAACACAATACCTGTGAATGACAGGACATCTGCTATAATCAGCCTTATTTTTCTGTTACTAAACACTGATCTGGAAGTGACAGCTATTAAAATAATTTGTAACACTAAATAAAAATTATAAATATTCAAAAGGAAGATATTATATTTGTTAGCTCTTACTGTATTCTCTCTGGGATCCAAAAAAAAAACTTATCGGGAAAAAATAGAACCACTGAGAGTTTAGGAAGATTGCCAGTTAATCAATAAACTCATACTGATCTATAACTGGGAGGGGCACAGTTCAAATACTTACAGCATTTTCACCTAGTGAAAACAGATGAAAGAAAATAAATTGCTAGGAAGGTGATAGAATTTTTTTATTTCACACCGAATTGTGACTTGTAATAAACATTAGTGATACTGCAGATTCTCTTTTAAATCTGAAGTAGAAAAAATACAAACCAATAAATCAGAACAATTTTTTTATATTTTTTCTCACTTATGCTGATATAAGCTTGAAAAAATGATGTATTTTGCATAAAGATAGCAATATTGTTTTTCATTTCCACTGCAATGTACAGAACAGAATTCAACCTTGAGTTCTTTAACCGGGAGCAGTGTTTTATTTTACATGGTTTCATATTTCATGAGAGAAAACAGCTGCTCACAAATTTAGGAAGTTCCTAACCTAACAGAATCTTTGTACAATGCTTTTTCTATTTAGTGCAATCACATTCCGGATATTTGTAGAATTATGGAATTCTGGCATAATGACGTAAGCATGTACCATAATATTGTACTGAGCTCAGAAACTTTCATTTGCAGCTGCTCATTCAGTCTTCTTCTCAAAAAGAAGGGAGGATTATTGGTAACTTTTCTCAAAATTTCAAGTTATCACAGTGGACTGCGTAGACCATTTGGTTTAAAGGTTAAGAGCACTGATCCTGCAGCCAGAGAGCCTGAATTCTGTCCTGGCTTCAGCACTCAGGAAGTGTGACCTGGAGCCAATTTCTCAGCCTCTCTGGGTCTCAGTACAGAACCCGTAAAGCGATGATGCTTATAGTACCTACGTCGGGGGAAGATTAAATTACCTAATATATGCAAAGCTCTTAGAATGATCCCAGCAAGCACAGAGTTATTATTAAGAACCCATTTTTGAATTCAGTCTTTCACCCCACTCTTTAGGGAATGCAGTTCACGCTGACATATTTTTATTTTTGGAAACTGACTGCCACATAGAAAAGTGAGCCAGATCAGTTTCATCATGTCTATAGGTGCCAAATCATACCCAGGTATCTATCTTATCAGCTCTTGAGGAATGGTTTCAGTGTAGGACTATTCATCAAAGTAAAGGCTGAGTCCTTGATCAAGTCTTTTTTTTTGTGAACTGAGGAGGGGTGTTTTCCTTGGATGATCTAACAAGTCTATTCATTTCCAATCTATTGCTAGCAGCTGCCCTCCATGGAAAACAGCGGATTTCTGTAATGTATATTGTTAGTCAGGAGGATAGCATCGAACATTTGCAAGGGTCAGGCGACTTGAGTGTAACCAGGCTGCTGTGTTAATTACCCCACATCCATACTATACTCCGTTTTAATTCTTTAGCTCAAAGTGAAGAGATGAAAAGTTGCTTCCTTAAAGAGATTTCCTGACGAGGAGGGCGCTAACACCCAACGTGAAAGGAACATCACCTTTAGGTGGGCTTACTAATTCCAGCCAGCTGTACTCAAATGCTTAAGACATAGCTCAACACATGAAAATAAGTTATTCCTTGATTTTGTGTTGTCATGGACGGGGCATCAAAAATTTCTTCTGGAGCACAAAATTTTTCAGTGACGGCCTAAATTAAAATTATTAATGGGGGTATTATTACTTTTGTCTTATCAGCTATGATAGAAAATGTCATGCATAATTTAAAATTGCATGCTAATTGTTCTATCAGTTCTCAGCCAAATTTTCAATATACTAGATGCATTCGGGGCAAATTGAAACTTCTGCAACAAAATACAGTGGCATAAATTAAAAGGTTATTTCATTTTTATGTAGTAGTTTCAAGGTGTGCTGGATCTAAGCACAAGTTGGGCTATTCTGCTTCATGCAGTTTCTTGGAAACCAAGGTTCCAACTTGTTCTCCATTTGGGGGGCTGTTTGCATTGTTCACAGGTTTGAAAGAGGGTTCTGAGAATTCTCGTGCAGGAAGAGAAATCGCTGACGTCCAGGAAAAGCATTTTTGTTAGCAAGTGATACAGCATTGATAGCCATCCCTTCTGCTCATATTCCATACAATGACATGTTGCACAGGTGTCAGCTTAATCACGTGACCACCGTTGCCATAAAGGAACCTGGGAGATGTAGTCTCCATCGTGGTTTCCATGTAGTATCTGTCAGAAAACTATCAGAAAAGTATTAACCTCTGCCAGTCAGAGTAACAGTATTTCCCATTATATTTGTATTGTAAATTTTTATTTTTGAGCTATGCAATTTTTGCTGCATGGAATAGCCACTCCTATATAAACTCATTATCTCAAAAACGTTTTGATATCTAGGCCTCTTTTTCCCTTTAACTATGACTTCATGTTACTGAGGTATAACTATTTTATTCAAATTTTGAGATTAAAATTAGTCTTTGTAGTTTAAGTTATTAAGATTTTAATTACTTTTCCATATAAGTGTGTATATATATATATATATGTACACATACATACATATGCAATTATCTGCCTACACACACATCTGATTTGTTATAAAATGACATCTTAATAAAATCTGCATGTTACATTTGAAATGGCAATCTTCCCTTTACCTGAGGGCAAACTCTCTGAGGAAGGGATGTGAGAAGGGCCTCTAAGATGGGGAAAATGAGGATAGTGGGGTGCTTTTGTAGTAAGCTAACGAAATAATCATGGATTGTGCAAAATCCAAAAACTTGTATATCAGAACAAGTCATACAATGTCTAAATCCATTGTCTAAATTATAATAATCCCACACAAGGGCAAATATGTAGGGATTTAAATTATGTTAGAAAATCAGTTACTATATAATGGCTATTTTTCTGGGAAAATGTAAATTTCAAAAAGATGAGTATGATATGAATTAAATTTATGTTTAAACTGTAAATATATCCTGCAAATGATCTAGTTTCACCAGCATATAACTAAAAATGAAAGGGATACTTCCGTTTCATGCTCAATAACATTCATGCTCAATAACAATGTAGCAAAAGTTCAAATACCCATGACTATTGTGACTACACAAAACCTCTGCCCTTCCCAAGGGTCCTCTCGCTTGGTGTTTCTGGGCACTCCTGGTGGCTAATGCTAGCATCTCAGCCAGTGGTCTGCTTTCCTACATGGCTCTGTTGTCCCCTGGGACAGGGCTTGCCCTTCTGCAAGGGCCTCCCGCAATCTCAAGACTGCTTGCCTCATTCCTACTGCTCTCTGCTCACAGCAGTGTCTCCACTGTGGGCACAGACTCTACTCTGTTGCCTAGATCAATAGACAGGGTGAGACTATAATTGTTTATGAGATGCTAATTAAATTGTATGGGTAGATAAAGGTAATATGACAAAGATTAGTAAAGAACAACTGCTAGATATGAACATTCAAAGAGTCCACCTACCAAGGGTTGGCTGGCTTCACTTATACCCTGGTCACCTCCCTAGCCTGGGGACCACTCTGGAGCTGAACACTGGGAGAGCTCTGGGCATCTCTTTGCCTTGGATCCTGGATCCAATCTCCAGGAAGCTCCTCAAGAGACAGTCTCCTTCCCATTTTCCTATTATACGATTCAACTTTTAAACTTTTAAAAAATAAGTTTGTTTCTATGGAGATAAAACTCACACACTTTAAAATTCAGCATCTTAAAGTGTACAGTTCTGCAGATTTTTTTTTTTTTTAGTGTAGCAGAGCTGTGTATCCATACCCCCATTTAATTTCAGAATATTTTCTCTGATTGACTTTTCAACCTTTATTTTCTATTCCTGGCATTTGGGTTTCAGAGGGCCCAATATAATATGCTTCGGTGGCTGCCCAAGTTTTGAACCATCTGAAGGATTAAACCAAAGTGTCAGTTGATGGAAATCAAAATATCATTTTTACCTATACAGCAGGCCTTAAAGAAGGTGGCGTCTATCAGCAAAATGTGTTTCCAATATTGGGTCCGGATCTGGAATTTCCCCCACCTCATCAGCTGTGCTAGAGGCAATTCCTTGAAAGGATACAGGAACCTGTCATAGAAGCATCAGGCATCACTTCTTTAAGAGCAGGGAGGTGGTGGACAGGGGCAGGGCAGATGGCATCCTGACCTGGCTTCCTCTCAGGGGGAAGAAATGTCAGTATTGGGGAAAGAAGAATGCTCCACCCCAGCTGCTCCCCCCACACCGGGATTGACCTCTTCCCAGAATGACCTATGGCAGGAAACCCTGTTCTTTCAGAGGGGACCCAACCCCTTTCTCAGGTAGTCTCATCCTCAGCCTATGGGCAGATAATTGAGCTGTGTCTTTATAGGGTCTTTGGCTGTCTGTAACACCAAATGTAGCCTAGAACCTCATTCTCACTCAGTTCCTTCCCAGACCCAATTGCTATGCAGTGAAACCCACACCTTCCTGCCCCCCTCTGCTGGGTCTCAACTCTTAAGCTCCACAGACAACTGCTGGACACCCAACATCTCAGTACTGTGGTTCCCAAAGGCTATTTTCATAAGCAGAGATATATTTTGGTTATTGTCACAGAACAGCTTCTCCTGTCACCAGCTCTCTTCCAGAAGTGGATCTTGGCTGGGTAGCCGGACCCCACTCCACCTTGGCCATCATGCTTCAGCTCTGCTCTCTTTTCTGCTTGGCCTCCTTCCTTAGAGCTGGCTCACTTCTTCCTTCCTTAGAGCTGGCTCACTTCTGACCTGCAGATTCTATGACAGGTTCCTGTATCCTTTCAAGGAACTGCCTCTTGCCTGATCATCAGATGACCATTGTGTGGTCAAGGATGGATGTATCCAGATCACCTGGGCTGCCAGCTGAGCAGCAGATTCTCAGACCACAGCCCAGACCTAGTGAATCATAAGCTCCAGGGATGGGATGCGAGAACCTGCCCTTGACGAGTTACCCCAGATAATTCTACATACGCTGCATCTGAGGACATCTGTACTAGGATATTAGGGTCTGCAGACAGAAACTGTTATTGACAAGCGTGACAAGCATGTTTTCACCATCTGGCACAGAGCATGCACGGGAGTTGCCATACAGAGGACGGGGTTCCGGAGTGGGTGCATGGGGGAGGAAAATCATAGGTTGCTTGCAAATTGTGTGTGTGTGTGTGTGTGATCTCAGCACCATTTGAATTAACTTTGGCTCTGGAATAGAGCCCTGCTTTTGCTTGGACAGTGCTTACCAGAAGTGACTACATACTTTAAACATCATAGTCACAGCCTGATGCTTACAGAAAGAGACACACAGACTGAGACACACAGGGTTGCAGCCAGGGTTCCCCTCTCCGGTTTTCTTTGTTGCAATCAGTGGTGGAGAGAGCAGCCTGGACTGGCCTGTTTAAATGTTCTCCCTCTTCCTGTGCAGTTGCATGAACAGAAGCTAAAGGCACACTTTGCCCACCACAGCTCCTTTGTGAACACAAATAAATATTTGTTGGGTGAATGAAGGGGCATTCCATGGCAGTTCAATGTCTGCCTGGAAGTTTCTATAATAAAGAAAAACAGCTCTTCTCTAAATAGTACTTTTCAGGCACCAGGTCCTGTTCCAAACACTTTCTATTTAATACTCAGTTAAACCTTGGATTTTAAAAAAAATTCTCATTGGACAGAAGCACAGGTACAAAGAGATGATGAGACTGAAGGTCCCAGAGCCTGGGACTGAGGCAGGGCTGAACCCACACAGCCAGTTCCAGAATCGGGGTTCCAGAATTGGGCCACCTCCCTCTTGGCTCCCTGAACACATATTCCAGGGGATTCCAGGGCATTTATGAAAGCCCTCCTCAGCCAGTCATGAGTACATGTACACAGTGAGGTCAAACAATAGGGAAATGTCAGAGTTTGGAACAGAGAAGGTTTATGGCAGGGCCAAGCAAGGAGATGCCCCCCTTAACCCTGAATTCCTTGAAGGGTTTCAGCGAAGCATTTTTAAAGGCAAGGTGACGGAGGGGCAGAGGGGTGTGTTTGGTTCTGCAACTTTTTATCTCTGTAAGAGTGGAAAAGTGTTACACCTTTAAAGGGCAGAGACTTGCCAGAGGTTTGTCAATCTTGTTTACCTTTTCAAAGAACCAGCTCTTGGTTTTATTGATTTTTTTCTATTGTTTTTTGAATTTCTATTTTATTGATTTCCTCTCTGACCTTAATGATTTCCTTCCTTCTGCTGACTTTAGGGTGTTTTTGTTCTTCTTCCTCTAATTCATTTAGGTGATGGGTTAGGTTATCGATTTTAGATTTTTCTTCTTTTTTGAGGAAGGCCTACAATGCTATGAACTTCCCTCTAAGCACCGCTTTTGCAGCATTCCGTAGATTTGGGGTTGTTGAGACACTATTAAACTCCTGGAAGAAAACATTGGCAAGACACTCTCAGACATCAACCTTACTAATATTTTCTCAGGTCAGTCTCCCAAAGCAACAGAAATCAGAGCAAAGATAAACCAATGAGACCTAATCAAGCTGACAAGCTTTTGCACAGCAAGGGAAACCAAAAAGAAAACTAAAAGACAACTTACAGAATGGGAGAAAATTTTTTCAAATGACACAACTGACAAGGGCTTAATCTCTAAAATATATAAACAACTGATGCAGCTCAACCACAAAAAAGCCAACGACCCCTTTGAAAAATGGGCAATGGACCTGAATAGACATTTCTCCAAAGAAGATATACAGATGGCCAACAAGCACATGAAAAAATGCTCAACATCATTGATGATTAGAGAAATGCAAATCAAAACTACCATGAGATACCACCTCACACCAGTCAGAATGGCCATCATTAACAAGTCCACAAACAACAAATGCTGGAGGGGGTATGAAGAAAAGGGAACCCTCCTGCACTGTTGGTGGGAATGTAAGCTGGTGCAACCACTATGGAAGATAGTGTGGAGGTACCTTAGAAAACTCTACATAGAATTACCATATGACCCAGCAATCCCACTCTTGGGCATATATCCAGACAAAAATTTCCTGGAGAAAGACACTTGCACACGCATGTTCACTGCAGCACTATCCACAATAGCTTAGACATGGAAACAACCCAAATGTCCATCAACAGATGACTGGATTAGGAAGCTGTGGTATATATATACGATGGAATACTATTCAGCCATAAAAAAGGATAAAATAGTGTCATTAGCAGCAACATGGATGGAATTAGAAACCCTCATATTGAGTGAAGCAAGTCAGAAGGATAAAGACAGATGTCATATGAAATCTCTTATAACTGGAGTCTAAAACACTGCACAAATGAACATCTCAACAGAAAAGAAAAGCTAATTAAATAGTATTGGGGAACAGACTTGTGGTTGCCAAGGGGGCAGGGGAGGGGTGGGGGAAGGGGGAGGGAATGGGGATAACTAGTGCTTTAATGATAGAAAAGCAAGGAGATCCAACTGTGTTGCACGGGGAACTATATCTAATCACATGTGACGAATCCATATATGTACATGTAACTGGGTCACCACGCGGTGCAGTTGGAAAATCTGACAGAAATCTGTAAACCAGCTATAATGCAAAAAAATAAAAAATAAATTATAAAAAATACAACTAAAAAAACAAAAAAATGGTATTAAATCAAAAAGTTAAAAAATAAATAAATAAAACAAAGGGCAGAGCCTTGAGAATGGGCTGTCCTGTATGTCAGGCTCCAGCCAACATCCTTAACTCAAACAAAAGCAACAGAATACAAAGGTTAAAGTAAAAGAAACAGATCCAATATGGCGTCAGATTTGTTCTTCCCTGTTACACATGTGGCTGGCCTCCTGAGTCAAGTCAAACTGGAAGCCTGGGTACAAACATTTCTGGAGACAGAAGTCATCTCATACACTAAGGCATGTTTCCTCATGCGTGTTTTGAGTCCGTGAGGAATTGGTAGCTGGCTAGATTGAGATAACTCTCTTTTCATTTGAAAGCCACACACACAAAAAAACCCCAGAGTTGATATTTAGTGTACTTTCTCTTCCATTTTATATTACGCTGAATTCATGTGAAATTTTGATATTACAAATAATCGTATATGTTATAGCTAAATAAATACCCAAATTGCAGGCCTGGGTGTAAACATGAGAAGGGTTGGGTTGGGTGTAAACATGAGAAGTTTTAGTGGAATTATGAAAAGACCTGTCTGTATTTCAAGATTACAAAAATTTTTTCTTAAATAAAGTATTACCTATAACTTATATAGCATTAAATTATGTCATAATCATTCTGCAACACACACAAAATTTGAGGGCATTCCACTGATAATGATGGATAGTTTCAATAATTTGTACCTTTTCTAACAGAACTAGAGAGTCCATTTTGCTTGTTAAAATGCATGGTGATTTACAATAGTCAAAACTGCATTTGGCAGCAAGTTATGTTGAAGACAAGATAGGTAGGAAATATTTTCTTGATTAGATAACGGTTGGTTGAAATTCCTTCCAGCTTTTGCGAAACAAAAGTTAGCAGTTGAAAGCATATCAGATGATGCATCAATTTTCCATAAACAGAATACTGTGCAACCTACTTTATTGAAAAACCTTTATGTGGAGCTAGATTTAATCTCTCAATTTGAGAAGCAGTGCCATGAAATAAGACATTTGCATGCAAAATCTCCAGATTTCCAATGGAAATATAAAACAAAGAAACACTCCGTTCCCTTGGGGACGGCACCTATCTTGGTTTCGTTTTTTCTCTGATGTTCTTGCATGGTTTTATCAGTGGCTTCAGGGAAGTGAAACAGCAGTTTGCTTCCTTAAGAACAAAGGCTTGGAGAATCAGAAAAAAAAGGAAGGAGAAGGAGAAGATAATATATTAAAAGTAGTTTCCCTACTGTTCTTTATATTTGTTACAGATTTCCTGAGGAGTAATCATTGTTTCAAATAATTTGTCTTTTAAAGATTTTAATATCTAATCTGGCAACTAAATAGCACCTGAATTTATGCTTTGTTTTCTAAGGGTTTACTGCTTTTGTTTTTGTTTTTCTAAATCACACGTGTGAAGTAGGCAAGTTTTAACTATATAAAACCGAAAGGAGTGTGGACTTAAAAAAAACATACAGAACAGACTGTACATTTTTCCTAGATGGTTAGCTACTTTACCAAAAATAAAAGTGAGCCTTTATTAGAATCTTTAAATTTACTTGGCAGTAAAGTATTTAGCACATGATATGGGCCTGATAAATGAATAAAAGACAAACAGGACATGGTCCCATGGTCGAGGCTCAGTGATGTAGCTGTGCATAACCGGTGTATGTTGCCAACATGGTGCCCAGGGAGAAACGCATCCTTTCCAGAACATGCGCCTTATTGGCTATATGGCAACCATGAGGATTTCTTCTCTTTGTTTCTATGATAAGGCAGTCATTTCACATTCTGTAATACACTTATTTGCTGAATTCTATTCTCAATTGTGAAATGTTCCAAAGTTTTACCTACTTATTTAAAGCACTACTGCAAAAATGTCGAGTGTCTCACAGTCCATTGGTACAAAGCCATTTCTCTTTTCATATTTATTTGTGTCTTAATAGGCAATCTTTGGTAACTGCTTACCAAAGCAACTTAGCCAAACAGGTTAGTCATCTGAAGCCATAATATTATGATGTGCCTGGATGGTTTTCTCGAAATACTATTTCCCATGTAAGGGAACCAGGCGATCTTGGAGAAATCTCCAATTCCAGATCTGATTCCTACAGCATAAAATGTACAAGATAATCCTAGTTGATCACAAAATTGTATCCAAAAGACACAGCGTATTTGAAGAAGCTTCCCTAGCTAAAGGTGGGACAATGTCAGCACTAAGAAGCACTGATATCCTAAAACAGGTAAGTAAAATGAGCCAAATAAAAAAGTTAAGGACATATACAGGACAAATGCAAACAAAATATAAAAGTCTGAGGTTGCCACGATGGAAAACAATATGGAAGTTCTTCAAAACACTGAAAGAGAAGTTCCCTTCGTGGCTCATGGTTAACGAATCCGACTAAGAACCATGAGGTTGGGGGTTCGATCCCTGGCCTTACTCAGTGGGTTAAGGATCCAGGGTTGCCGTGAGCTGTGGTGTAGGTTGCAGACGCGGCTCGGATCCTGCGTTGCTGTGGCTGTGGTGCAGGCCGGCGGCTACAGCTCCTGTTAGACCCCTAGCCTGGGAACCTCCATATGCCGCGGGTGCGGCTCTACAGAAAGGCAAAAAGACAAAAAAAAAAAAAAAAAAACTAAACTAAAAGAGTTGCCACATGACACAACAATCCAACTGCGGGGCATCTATCAGGACAAAACTCCAATTTGAAAAGACACATGCACCCCAGTGTTAACAGCAACAGTATTTACTAGAGCCAAGAGATGGAAGCCATCTGATTTGTCCATTGATGGATGAATGGATAAAGACATGATACATACACAATGGAATGTTACTCAGCCATAAAAAGAAAGAAATATTGACATTTGCAGCAACATGGATGACCTAGAGATTATCATACCACGAAAAGTAAGTCAGAAAGAGAAAGAGAAATGCCATATGATATCACTTATATGTGGAAACTAAAATATGACATAGGAGTTCCCACTGTGACTCAGCAGATGTGGGTTCGATCCCTGGCTCTGCTCAGTGGGTTAAGGATCCAGCATTGCCGTGAGCTGTGGTGTAGGTCACAGATGCAGCTCAGATCCCACGTTGTTGTGGCTGCAGTATAGGCTAGCAGCCGCACCTCTGATTCAGCCCTATCCTGGCAACCTCCAAATGCTGCAGGTACGGCCCTAAAAAGAAAAAAAAAAGACAAAAATGAACATATCTATGAAACGGAAACAGACTCACAGACATAGAGAACAGACCTTTGGTTGCAAAGAGGGAAGAAGAGAGGGGGAGGAAAGGATCGTGAGTTTGGGATTAGCAGATGCAACTATTATGGATAAACAACACAGGGACATATATTCAGCATCCTGTGACAAACCAGAATAGAAAAGAATATGAAAAAGAATATGTATATGTATAACTGAGTCACTTAACTATACATCAGAAATTAGCACAACAGTGTAAATCAATGTTTTGATTTATACTTCTGCTAAAAAATTTTTTTAACTTTTTTTTTGTATTTTTGCCTTTTCTAGGGCCATACTCATGGCATATGGAGGTTCCTAGGGTCTGACTGGAGTTGCAGCTACCGGCCTACACCACAGCCACAGCAACGTGGGGTCTAAGCGGCATCTGCAACCTACACCACAGTTCACGGCAATGCAGGATCTTTAACCCACTGACCAAGGCCAGGGATCGAACCCGCAACCTCATGGTTCCTAGTCAGATTCATTAACCACTGAGCCACAACGGGAACTCCCAAATTTTTAATTTTAAAGTCAAAATAATAATTCATGTTACAGTTAGCAGTGAAACATAGGAGACATTTTAAGTTATTGAAAGTATAATTCACAATAAAGATATATCAATCCAAAAGAATCATGTGACAATATTATGTTTGGATATTAAATTAAAAAATTAAAAAATGATAAAAATATAATGTAGTGGAGTTGGACATATCTCTCAGCCTTTGTCAAGCAAGTAGACAAATATTTTAAGAAAGAGTAAGAAATTGTATTAAGGCAATGAATAATAATTATTTAAAAGATAG